>CM040748.1:38347098-38458201 GCA_022829145.1 Albula goreensis | reverse complement strand
GTTTTATCATATATCTAGAAATGATACAATATGCTGGGCTGGTCTGCGCAGAACAGCAAAGGTTCACCTAGGCAATCCAACATTCACTCTGGGGGGGGGGGATTCCGCAGACCCTCATCTGTTTTATCTAAGGCCTTCCCCCGGAGGAGCAACCTAGGCCTCCCTTCTTCTAGGCCTCCCTCCTACCAGTTTTTCTATACACCATTGTCTCCACATCCCTCCTGGTTCCCGAAGTAATTGTTGCATCTGGAGCCTTTAATTAATTTTATTTACGACTTACGAGATAATTCACAAGGGCCCAATTAGCCACAACAGCATCAAAAAATTCCCAAACTCATGTCGTCAGCCTTTTCTCCCTTTCCTGGGTGGAAGGCCCAACTTCACTCTCCTTACTTCTGAAGGCTAGTGCACCCAATTAACTTCTAAAGGCCTTGTTTTGTTCAGGATTGCGAGCAGGGCAGTCCTTTCTCTCTGAGAACAGGACACCTAGATCCACATGAGAATGCAAAAGCACTAATAATATAAATCACTATAAGTGGTTATATGATATACTTCTTTTAACTCATACTTCTACACGTCAATTTATAAATTGCAAATCAGCACATGCTATAGATATACTAACTTGTCCTTGCGGATGTAGCCTTCTTAACTTGTGTCTGGGTGTTGTGCAGCAGCAAATTGACTCCTCACCTCGCGGGTTCATGCGAGTTTATTGTAGACACTGGCAACCCAAACAAAGGATAACCTGTCAGCACATTACATATGTATCTTGCTCCGCTCCCACTCTCGTCACCGGCCGTGGTCTTAACAATGTTTAGATAATCAGACATATTTTATATTGTAAATAGTATATAATTACACATATTTTGCAATATAAATAGCATATAATCACATGGATTTTACAAGTTAAATAGCATTTGATCATACAGATTTCCAATTTAAATAGCATATGATCGTGTAGATTTTTCTTATTAACAAAACAATATTACATTCTCTACATTACAGCAGCACAAAAACTACACATTTCCATGTGGCTATGATACACATGACAAGAACCCTCTTTTAATGTAAAATAGAAAACGAACTTTAGATGCAATACAAATATATCCAAATAGTAGGCTACAAAAAAAACACAACATACCTGGCAACCCAAACAAAGGATAACCCGTCTGCACATTCGTC
Organism: Albula goreensis; assembly: GCA_022829145.1. Lineage (NCBI taxonomy): Eukaryota > Metazoa > Chordata > Actinopteri > Albuliformes > Albulidae > Albula > Albula goreensis. The sequence goes on along the minus strand of CM040748.1, from coordinate 38,457,019 downwards.
GCGTCCATTGTCACATAAAGTGAATTATATTTAAACGCTAACATTAGCCACTAGCCAGACGGCGCTTGTGCAGTGGCCGTTTTATATTCACGGCTGGTATTGTTAACGTTAACTTGGAATTAACTCGTGAGCCCACTGAAGCTAGCTAGCTAACGACTTTCCAAAATGTTAATAAAATTGATAAAAAACTATAAAAAATTATTTAAGACAAATATAACACTGTGACACCACACTATTTTACACATGATAGTACATACATTCTTTAAACACTTAATCCATTTATGTGACACTTTAAAGAATATGGCAACATTTTAATTTTATTTCACTGAAAGAAACGCAGCAAGGATTCCACCCACCAATCTCATCTCCTGCCGTTGTAAAAGTAACTGGAGTGACAGTTACAAAGAATTTAAATATGACCAGTGTCGACAACAACCACAAGGGGGCGCTATGAGCATATCTCGTTAGAATGGCTTAAAACCCATTAGAAAATTACCGCCTTTAGAACAATAGCATATTTTGATGAACTTCAACCACATATCATTAGGGTACTTTTTATTCCTGCTACATGGACAAACATATGTGGTTCAAACAAAAAGGTGTTTGAAATTATGGATTGCTGAGCACAAAACTGCAATTAGAACTGCTAACTTAGATTATGCTATGGCAAAACATTACGTTGAGGCCAATCATGGCTCACCCTTTACACTTCGGTTGGGCATTGAGAGAATTACCCCACCTCCAAGAGAGGGGGATGTTCTCAAAAAACTATCCCAAAGAGATTGTGTATGTATTACTATTGTAAATTGGCCGTTCGATATCTGAGTACTTTCTCTACAAGGACTGGATCTACTGATAGATTTTTATTAACAGTGATAATTTGTAACTGTACCTCGGTTACACAATCATTCCTGAACCTAAAATAAGTCACCACATAACGTTGTCATCCTGTAGACACAGGTTAAATATTTATTGCGAGCGATGCGATGATAGAAAAGTATTATTCATATTATTCCCTAACCCTTGTTGTTGTTTCCCGCTGTTCCGTGTTCAAAGCTAAATGATGTAAACAGAACTGTTTGAATTGTGTAACTTTATTGAAAGCACAGGACACAGACAATGGGCTGTTACAGGCAGGGGGGAGACAGTAATTTGTATTGTGTATTTTTGGACATGTGTATGGCTTAATGATGAGAAGTCTGAAATGTCTGTAACTGATAAAATGAATAGGTGTGTTAGTTGAGGGGAAAAGTCATTGTAATTGTTGTAGGGAATTAACTGATTTTACTTCTGGTAGTGGTATGACCTAACTAATGTACCTGTGTGAAAGCAACTTAAGCGGGTCATTTGTCACAAGCGTTCTGTGTGGTAGTAGGTGATAGACTGTAATTGCAAGTCTATGTCTTATTTTGTTTGTCTTGTAAATATTATTGTGTATATACGTGGCACTTTGTAAATAAACACCCCACTTGGGTTGCACTAATTCTCGTCGCTGCAGTTGGCTCACTGTAAATTCCACCGCTATGACCATCCATACAACACACACACACACACACACACAAGCCTCCAGTCCATCGCCAGATGAGCTCACTGCAGTCACACACACTACTCCAGTTCATCGTCAGGTAAGCCCACCACATTGACACATACACACACACACACACACATACACACACTCTTCCAATTCATTGCCAGGTGAGCTTGCCACAGTCACTCACACAAGCACACATTAATACACACATGCACACACACCCTACCCCAGTCCATCATCAGGTAAACCCACCACAGTGACACACACAAGCAGAAATTAACACACACACGCTCACACACACACTCCTCCAATTCATCGCCAGGTGAGCTTGCCACAGTCACTCACACAAGCACACATTAATACACACACACACACACACACTACTCCAGTCCATCACCAGGTAAGCCCACCACGGTGACACACACTAGCACACAAACACAAACACCCCAAACAAGAGCCACACGCAAAACTCAAACATAAAAAATGTAAAATAAATCCTAGACCAAAAACTGTAGGCATATAAGAAGCCTAATTAAACAAAATAATAATAATAATGAAAACTCAAACAAAATGTAGCTCGATACCAACCAACATTCCCAAACCAATTTACACTCCAACACTCAGAGATTGTCCCTTTCACTCTGTTGTCTCTCTAGTGACTAACCCTTTTCCCCTGCTCTAAATACCTTTCCTACCATCTAATTACTAAAGGGAGCCGGCTGAACCCCTCCCCACCACAGCACAGGTAGTCACCCGGCAATCTGATCTGATTTTCCACTTATCCCCAGCAAAGTGCACAGCTGTGAGCCCAAATCAAACAACTCAGCCCATTTGTAGCATCTCTGTCAGGCTTCATCCTGACATATCCAGTTAAAAATTGAAGCACTTTTGTGACATGACTAACCCAGAGACAATCCCAAAGCCCACTGAGACAATAATCCCACTGTGTGATTAACCCCCCTGACCTCTTCACTCAAGGGTGAAGTGTGAGGGAGAGCACAATGTGCCCGCTTCTCTGTTTAATATCCTTATACATGAGTTAGCAGTGCTATTGGGACAATCTGCAGCTCCTGGCCTAACACTACATACAACAGAAGTTACATTAACTCGAATTTAGTTAACACTAAACAAGACCGCATTTAAATTCCCCCTCTGTGTGGATGACCTGGTGCTGCTGTCATTCACTGAATAGGGGCTATAGCACAGCCCTGAAAGTAAACCCTAAAAAATATCTGAAATCTTCCAAAAAAGGGCAGGGTCTAAGGAAAGCTGGCACATGCTCATTCTAGGAAACATTGTCCTAAAGTACACCTTATTTCATCATTACCTACAACTGGAAATTAGAGCCTCGGGAAACTTTGGTCTGTCACTGAATTCACTGAAAGAAAAGGCCTGCAGAGCCCTCTGTGTTATGGGAATATGAATCCACCAGATGAATACTCCTGTCAGAATTTGGTCAACAATGCATGTAAAAAGCTGAGAATGTGCAGTTACTGTATGACTGGTGAGGCTGAAACAGAAACTTTCATAGTTATGGACATTCCAGAGTTACAGAAAAGTTTCCTCACACAGGTGTCCTTTTACATGCATGGATTCTTCTGCGCTGAAAACTGAGCAAATACAGCTGTTCATTGTCCTCTAGTGTCCCATAAAATAACAGTGCTCCACTTGTGACCTCTCATAGAGGCCGTTAGCGGTCAATGCTCATTTAACTGTAATCAATTCAAATGAGTTCAAAGTCCACAGTGTTTCACATTAGATAATAGGGTTATCTCTTTGTGGCGTGAGCAACTGGAAAAACATATTATACTTGTGGCAGTGCTTTTCTTAAGCTTGTTCATTTATAATTTTTGACTCTTCTGTGTGTGTGCATGCATGTGCATACATATCTGTGTCATAAGCTGTAGCAAGTAAAATGACAAATATAACGTACTGACTACACTGCTGCTACACATGTACACACACACACAGGTACTCACACACACAGCTCCACCTCAGCTCTTAGGCCCTTATGCTGCTACACATGTACACACACACAGGTACTCACACACACAGCTCCACCCCAGCTCTCAGGTCCTTATGCTGCTACACATGTACACACACACACACACACACACACAGGTACTAACACACACAGCTCCACCCCAGCTCTCAGGCCCTTATGCTGCTGCACATGTACACACACACAGATACTCACACACACAGCTCCACCTCAGCTCTCAGGCCCTTATGCTGCTACACATGTACACACACACACAAAGGTACTCACACACACAGCTCCACCCCAGCTCTCAGACCCTTATGCTGCTATACATGTACACACACACACACACACACACACACAGGTACTCACACACAGAGCTCCACCCCAGCTCTCAGACCCCTATGCTGCTACACATGTACACACTCACACAGGTACTCACACACACAGCTCCACCCCAGCTCTCAGGCCCTTATGCTGCTACACATGTACACACACACAGGTACTCACACACACAGCTCAACCCCAGCTCTCAGACCCTTATGCTGCTACACATGTACACACACACAGGTACTCACACACACAGCTCCACCCCAGCTCTCAGACCCTTATGCTGCTGCACATGTACACACACACAGGTACTCACACACACAGCTCCACCCCAGCTCTCAGGCCCTTATGCTGCTACACATGTACACACACACACACAGGTACTCACACACACAGCTCCACCCCAGCTCTCAGGCCCTTATGCTGCTACACATGTACACACACACACACACACAGGTACTCACACACACAGCTCCACCCCAGCTCTCAGGCCCTTATGCTGCTGCACATGTACACACAGGTACTCACACACACAGCTCCACCCCAGCTCTCAGGCCCTTATGCTGCTACACATGTACACACACACCGGTACTCACACACACAGCTCCACCCCAGCTCTCAGGCCCTTATGCTGCTACACATGTACACACACACAGGTACTCACACACACAGCTCCACCCCAGCTCTCAGACCCTTATGCTGCTACACATGTACACACACACACAGGTACTCACACACACAGCTCCACACCAGCTCTCAGGCCCTTATGCTGCTACACATGTACACACACACACACACACACACACACACACACACGTACTCACACACACAGCTCCACCCCAGCTCTCAGGCCCTTATGCTGCTGCACATGTACACACACACAGGTACTCACACACACAGCTCCACCCCAGCTCTCAGGCCCTTATGCTGCTACACAGGTACTCACACACAGGTACTCACACACACAGCTCCACCCCAGCTCTCAGACCCTTATGCTGCTACACATGTACACACACACAGGTACTCACACACACAGCTCCACCCCAGCTCTCAGGCCCTTATGCTGCTACACATGTACACACACACACACGGTACTCACACTGTTGTGAATTCCCTGCTGGGAGGAGTATACCGCAACAAGCTGCTTCATGCAGAGACTGATAGACTGTTTGCGCATGGGCAGTGTGCTCGATAAAAAACTTTCTGCGCAGTATTTGTTGTGTTGATCTTCCACCGACCGTCGAAGTTCGTTTGTACTCCTTTGTACCACAGTGTGCGTCGGTGATAATGTAAGTCACGTTATGAGTGGATATTGTTTATGTAAGTTACGTTACGAGTGGATGTTGTTTATATTTTGTATGTGACGAGCTGAACTATTAATATTACCAGGGAATAAGCTCTGCTTGCTTGGTAGTGAACTATTTAGCATGGCTGGCTGGACTCCATAAACATGGACGGCCCGTCCGATACGTAGTCCAGTTAACCGCCATACATTTCATTCCTTCTGTGGCTGTTATTCAGCAGTATAATTGTTGTTCAGTTAGACAGCTATCATATTGATGCTAGCGGGTCGAATTAAACAGACCGGTAGCAGGCTAGGCTGCCTCATGTTAGCTTGGTTACGTGACCTGCGTGTTGCGCCACGCAGTTGTTAGTTGGTGATCCGACACGGACCCTTATTGGCGATTCATAGTATTGCATGTTATTCGTGTCTGTTGTCATTAATGGTTTTTCTACCATTAATACCACTGTATAGTATGTTGATAATTAGTAATACTGTTTACTATTCGTTTTCTGCAGATATCACAAACCACACACCCATCCATATACTCCAATGTAAAGTGTTCTGTTCATTTGGCAAGAGGTAAATAAAGCATCTAAAGGAGAGAAGTTGCTGCGTCTTCTCTGACCGGAGGATTAGGCCAGTATACACACAGCCAGAGTATCATCACCGAAGCTGTTCCGGTACAAGTGGTCCTTCGAGCCGGATCGTGTGTATGACTGCGCCATGGCAACTTCTGGCAACCATGCAGATGAACAACCTCCAGTTGTGTTCCGTCCAAGCCGGTCTCACCAACTCCCCAGGCACCTACATGACTTTGTCATTGATAACCCTGGCTATCTGAACAGACGAGATGCAACACGGCAAGTGATAGAAGCACACCAGGAAGAGCCTCCATACCATACTGCGCTCACTGGGCCAGAAGATTTCAGGCTGGAAGGGATGGAAGCCCGCATGAAAGATATAACTAGGCAGATGAAACAGCTACAGTCAGCCATGGACAGTGCTAAAGGTAAAGCTCATCCTCAGCAGCATCCATCCAACTTATCATATCCTCTCTACGGAGCTCGAGCCTTCCTCATATTCATCACAGTGGAATGACAGGGCCCAGAGTATCCCCCATATGGATAATCTGATGAGTTGGAAATCAGCTGATGGAGGATATTGTCAGCTCTTAGACAACAGCAAGCTTCTCACACCTACAGTACAGCCCATACAGCATGGCGAACTCAGCTCAACAACTCAGGTCGTCAGAGCTCGGCAGCCATCCGTCCAGGTAGCAGCCCAACTGCTGGACCTCAGTGAGTCCACTCATCATACAGCTACCCTAACTGGACCAGCGCCAGAGTTTCCAAGCTGGCAGTTCCTCAGCTTGCCCAGCGATCATATTCACCTTCTCTGCCTGTCCAGCATGCAGGTCAGTATGTCCAGCCAGAGCACCAACCAGCTCAACAGGCACCCCTGACAGCGTTTCCGCCAGACCAGCCTGCAGTCCAGCTGACACATCCACCTGCTCTGTATACACCTCTGCCAGCCCAGCCTGCATCTCTACAGTCTCAAGGCACGCCACAGCCCTTCCCCACAACTGCACAACAGCAGCGTTATCCTCAATATGTCCAGCATCAGGCGACACCTCAACCTGGACCGCTAGGATTTCAACCTGCTCCATTGAACAAACAAGAGATAAGACCAAACTCTCGTGCTATCCCTCCTTATCAGCCACCTACTGATCTAGGAGCAGCCTATTCACTGCCGCAGACTGGATACCCCCCTGCAGCTCAACCACAGCTATATCAATCCGGATCTCAGTCAGCAGCGCACTACCCCCAGTTTACACCCATGGTTGCTCCACCTACAGCACCAGGGTACAGGGCTCCCTACAACAATCCTGCAACACTCACCATGACAGAAATGGCTATTGCGGCCTCATATGGTATTCCTAAGCCCAAACTGCCTTTTTTTTTTCAGTTCTGGACGAGAGAGTGATTTCATCATGTTGAAAAGGGGACTGGATAGCCTACTTGGTCCACACAGACACTTAACTGAAGATTAAAAATACCAAGTATTACTTGATCACCTCAAACTGCCTAGTGCCTACCAAATGGCAAAGAGATACATACATGACTCCACACCATACACCAGTGCAATGGACGCTCTGCAACAACGATACGGGCAGCCAAGACAGCTGGTCCAGGGAGAACTAAAGACCATACTGAACTCTCCTCCCGTGAAACCTGGCGACGCAAAGGCTTTTCAAGATTTCTCCTCAGCTGTAAACACACTGGTGGGGATGTTAAGTCGCATGGATGGTCCCGCTCAGTTGAGCTGCAGTGCGGCTCACACGTAGACACCCTCCTTGGTAAGCTGCCTGGTAACTACAGGGATAGCTTTGCCGAATTCTGTATTAAAAGAGAGGCATCATCAGAAGTGGGAGCGACCAGACATACACCTTACCTGACCTCGCTGAATGGTTGGATATGAAGGTTCAGGTGCTCCAGGTGTCCCGACTTGCAGCACAGTCCAACTCAGCTGAGCCCGGTCGTAACACACCAAGAAAATAAAGCAGGTAAACCACAGTGGGCAAACCAGCCTCTGTTTACTTCAGCAGCGACTCCACAACAGTCAAACAGCAACAACGGACCTACCTCCAGCCGAGCTCAAAGACAGATCAGCCCACAGGTAAAAAGAGGGAACGTTTTAAGCCCTATTGCCCATATTGCACGACCACCCAGGATCATTACCTTAACGGCTGCCCGGAGTTCGAAATAATTACTACTGAGGAGAAAGCCGCCTGGATTAAAGACAAAGGAAATGTTGGAGATGTGGGCGTGGCCACTCACCAGATAGTTGCACCCTAAAGAAACTGTGCTCCACATGCAACAAACAACACCTGCTGATACTCCACGAAGTCGTGGCCCAAGACCCACAGCTAAACATTCTCACTGTCAGTACCCCAACCAATGCAGTGTATCTTGATCATGCCAGCCACTCAGGGCGCGTCATGTTAAAGGTGGTACCAGTGCTGCTCCGCCATGGCAAGAGAACACTGAACACACATGCGGTGTTGGATGACGGCTCTGAGCGTACTGTGATTTTGGCTGCTGCGGTCAAACACCTTGGGTTATGTGGAAAATGGAGTCACTTAAACTGAAGACTATCAGACAGGATGTATTGAAGCTCCAGGAACGGCAGTGTCATTTGAGGTGTCTGCTAACACACAGCCACGCGCCTATCACTCTATCAGTCAAGCTTTCACTGCAACTGAACTCCAACTGGCTGAGCAGTCATGTCCAGGAGACAAATTGGCAAGAAAATACAACCACCTGAAAGGAGTCCCCCTACACACATTCACTAAGGTGCAGCCAATGCTACTGATTGGATCTGACCACCCTCATTTAATAACTCCGATCCACCCAGTACGTGCAGGACCTATAGGTGCACCAGTAGCAGTCTGCACCCGACTCGGCTGGGCAGTGCAAGGACCCACTACCTTTCTCCAACATCCACCCGGTGAGAGCTCCTTCCTTCACCTGTCAGTTGATACACCTTGCTCCGACCTACACAAGGATGTTCAACGCCTGTGGCAGCTGGATATTTTGCCATATACAAACGGAAGGGAGGTGATGCGATCCAAGCAAGACCAAATAGCCCTCACCATGCTGGATGAAAGGAGCACCACTGTAATAGTGGATGGTGTATCAAGATATGCAACGCCCCTCCTTCGAAAGAGGAAAATAGCTCTGCCCTGCACATCACCTGCTGCTGTGATGCCACTCCTCCGCTCTACAGAACGCCGTCTATCTACCAATCCTGAGCTTGCTAAAGTTTACAACCAGGAAATACACAAGCTAGTGGAGGCGGGATATGCTGAGCGGATCACCAGAGCAGAGGCCAATAGTTCTGCTGAATCCTGGTACATTCCGCACCACTTAGTACATCATAACGGAAAGGCAAGGTGGTATTCAACTGCTCCTTTCGCTACCAGGATAGTGCTCTGAATGACGACCTGCTACCAGGGCCCTCTCTCGGGCCATCGCTATTGGGGGTTCTGCTCAGGTTTCGAGAACATGTGGTCGCTATCAGCGGAGACATACGGGCTATGTTTCATCAGATAAGACTCCTTCCGAGGACCGCCCACTTGTCCGTTTCCTCTGGCGTGACATGGACAGAGACAGACCACCTGACATCTATGAATGGCGTGTTCTGCCATTTGGCACAGTTTGCAGTCCGTGTTGCGCCATATATGCTGTGCAGCGCCACGTTCGTGAGCACCAGAGCGGCAATGAGGACCTACTGGAGACGGTAATTACCTCGTTCTATGTGGATAACTGTCTGAAATCGCTTCGCTCACCACAGCAGGCAAAGGATCTTCTCGACCGCCTGAGAGACCTCCTAGCTAAAGGTGGATTTGAGATCAGGCAGTGGGCATCCAACAGGACAGAGGTAATCTCTCACCTCCCGACCGAGGCGATCAACAACATCAGAGCTATGGCTAACCGCTGAAGGAGCTGACTCAAGAGAGTCCGCTCCTAGCCTGGTTTGGCATTGCATGACAGACACACTGAGTTATAAATGTCAGCCTGTGTCACCCAAACAGCCCACCATGAGGAACGTGTATAAGGTGCTTGCCTCGCAGTACGACCCGCTCGGATACATAATCCCCTTCACTACCCGGGCGAAAGTCCTGGTCCAGGCTTTGTGGGCTACAGAAAGACAGTGGGACGAGCCTATCGCAGACACGCTACTTCCAGTGTGGCAAGCATGGGAAGGAGAGCTTCCTCAGTTGCAGAACATAGTTTTACCCCATTGTTATGTTCCAGCATCTGCTGATAATGATTCATCAGTGAGGCAGATTCACGTATTTTGTGATGCCTCTGAGAAGGCATATGGATCAGTCGCCTACCTGCGAGTGGAGGATCCAGAGGGACGCATCACCGTGTCATTCGTTATGGCCAGATCACGGGTCGCACCCAAACGACAACAGACGATGCCCCGACTGGAATTATGTGCTGCACTCACAGGAGCCCAGCTGGCCAAGGTGCTACAGACTGAACTGACTTTGTCCATCCAGTCCGTGGTGCTATGGTCGGACTCAACAACTGTACTGAACTGGATACAGTCGGAGTCCAACCAGTACAAAGTATTCGTTGGTACAAGAGTTACTGAAATACTGGACCTTACCAAACCTGGATCATGGAGATACGTCAACACTGACTTGAACCCAGCTGATGATATCACTCGCGGGAGGACTCTCCTCGAATTATCCCAGCCAAACCGTTGGAGTCAAGGGCCTTCGTTTCTGTACCAGTCTTCAGATCACTGGCCAGTAAACCTTTCAGTGCATACAGAGGGACCTGATGAGTTGAGAGCCCAAACCTTCTGTGGTCACATCTCTACTACCATCAGTGATGAGCCTGATCCTGCTAAATTCAATACGTGGACTGAACTTTTGCAGGCTACATATCAGTCCCTTCACGGGGCGGCTGCTCCAGCTATGTCTGCTGCCGACCATATCAAGATGGAGACTACCCTCCTGAAAAGAATACAATCCGATAGTTTCCCGGAAGAACTAAAGGCACTCAAACAGGGTAAACCAATCCGTTCAGGCAGCCGTTTAAGTGCTCTCAGCCCCGAATACGATCAAGTATTAGGCCTCATTCGAGTTGGTGGTCGACTACGCAAAGCAGAGAGCCTGCTCGAAGACAGCCTTCACCCTGTTGTCATCAGCCCTGATCATCCGATCACACAACTCTTAGTGAAGGATTACGACAACCGTCTACACCACGCTGGCCCTGAGAGAATCTTTGCAGAGATTCGGAGAAATTACTGGATCCTACGTGGTCGACAGGTAATTAAGAAACACCAGAAACACTGTGCAGAATGCAGTTTGTGGCGGAGCACCCCCATGGCACCAAGGATGGCCGACCTGCCTGCTGCGCGGCTCCGGATCAACAAACCCCCATTCTGGTCCACTGGGGTCGACTGTTTCGGGCCCTATACGGTGAAAATCGGAAGAAGGCATGAGAAACGGTGGGGCATTATATTTAAATGTCTTACTTCAAGATGCGTCCACCTTGATTTGTTGCCACACATGGACACAGACTCATTCCTACTGGCCTTGCGTCGGTTTATCTCAAGACGAGGCAAGCCATACGAGATCCTCTGCGACCGAGGCACCAACTTCCGGGGTGGAGAGCGAGAGCTCAAAGAATCACTGGAAGGTCTCGATCCACCATTGAGGCAACAGTTGGCAGATCAAAGCATCACATTCAAATTCAATCCTCCTCTTTCACCCCATTTCGGTGGCGCGTGGGAGAGGGAGGTAAGGTCAGTTAAAGCCTCCCTCCAAGTTATGCTACGGGATCAAGTCGTGTCAGAGGAGGTTTTGTCGACGGTCCTCGCAGAAGTGGAGGGTATACTTAACTCAAAGCCCCTGGGATACTCCTCTTCTGACCTGGCTGACCTCGACCCTGTGACGCCTAACTTGCTGCTGATGGGGCGGCACGATGCATCACTTCCCCAAGCCGCGTATGGTTCCAGTGACCTTCCAGGCCGCCGCCGTTGGAGGCATAGCCAGGTCCTGGCAGACCGGTTCTGGGGCCAATTCACCCGCCAGTACCTGCCTGATCTTCAACGCTGTCAGAAGTGGAGAACCTCTACTGTTGACCTCGCTGCAGACCAGGTGGTTATGGTAGTGGATCCCCAGCTTCCTAGGGCGCTTTGGCCCATCGGCAAGGTCACCAAAGTTCACCCCAGTGATGATGGGACCGTTCGCTCAGCAGACGTCAACGTCAAAGGGACAGTTTACACTCGTCCGGTTACCAAGCTGGTACTGCTCCCCAAGATGCCTGATGATGACGGGGACACCAGGGTCTCTTAACAGCAGCAGGGACTTGTACTTCTTCTACACATTCACGAATGAATGTGGGGGCGGCTGCTGTGAATTCCCTGCTGGGAGGAGTATACCGCAACAAGCTGCTTCATGCAGAGACTGATAGACTGTTTGCGCATGGGCAGTGTGCTCGATAAAAAACTTTCTGCGCAGTATTTGTTGTGTTGATCTTCCACCGACCGTCGAAGTTCGTTTGCACTCCTTTGTACCACAGTGTGCGTCAGTGATAATGTAAGTCACGTTATGAGTGGATATTGTTTATGTAAGTTACGTTACGAGTGGATGTTGTTTATATTTTGTATGTGACGAGAGCTGAACTATTAATATTACCAGGGAATAAGCTCTGCTTGCTTGGTAGTGAACTATTTAGCATGGCTGGCTGGACTCCATAAACATGGACGGCCCGTCCGATACGTAGTCCAGTTAACCGCCATACATTTCATTCCTTCTGTGGCTGTTATTCAGCAGTATAATTGTTGTTCAGTTAGACAGCTATCATATTGATACTAGCGGGTCGAATTAAACAGACCGGTAGCAGGCTAGGTTGCCTCATGTTAGCTTGGTTACGTGACCTGTGTGTTGCGTCACGCAGTTGTTAGTTGGTGATCCGACACGGATCCCTATTGGCGATTCATAGTATTGCATGTTATTCGTGTCTGTTGTCATTAACGGTTTTTCTACCATTAATACCACTGTATAGTATGTTGATAATTAGTAATACTGTTTACTATTCGTTTTCTGCAGATATCACAAACCACACACACACACCCATCCATATACTCCAATGTGAAGTGTTCTGTTCATTTGGCAAGAGGTAAATAAAGCATCTAAAGGAGAGAAGTTGCTGCGTCTTCTCTAACCGGAGGATTAGGCCAGTATACACACAGCCAGAGTATCATCACCGAAGCTGTTCCGGTACACACACACACAGCTCCACCCCAGGTGTGTCTCTCTTCCAGCTCATATTACAAATGCTGAAACATTGATTGTAATGCTAATCCACTGTGCTCCTCTTTCCATGTCTCAGTCCATGCACCTGCAGGATCCCAGCTGACAAGGAGAGGTCGCTAGAGGATGGGACTAACACATTTTTAACCCACCTACACCCCTACTACCGCCTATCCCCAGCAAGGCTGGGGCAGTTGTTGCCATGGATGCAGGCCTCCATTTATAGGCCGGTAATGGCAAGGCTGGGATTCTAACACCCATCCTCTGGGTTCAATGATAAACTGTTCTCAGACCTGGCTGGGATTCTAACACCCATCCGCTGGGCTCAATCATAAACTGTTCTCAGACCTGGCTGGGATTCTAACACCCATCCTCTGGGCTCAATGATAAACTGTTCTCAGACCTGGCTGGGATTCTAACACCCATCCTCTGGGCTCAATCATAAACTGTTCTCAGACCTGGCTGGGATTCTGACACCCATCCTCTGGGCTCAATCATAAACTGTTCTCAGACCTGGCTGGGATTCTAACACCCATCCGCTGGGCTCAATCATAAACTGTTCTCGGAACTGGCTGCAAGTTGTGGATTTGTGTCGGAACCGATCCTTCAAGCCTCAACTGATCAGGAAGAAGCCCAAGCACCATTTCCCAACCCCATAAAACAAAAAAAGGATATGAGGACAAGTAGACTTTGACAGCCAAATACCTTCTAAATCAGTAATAATGAAAAAATGCTTCTTCAGTAACCAACTAACAAATGCCTCTATAAGGGAACAGATATATCAGGTATATATCGTGACCTCAGTTTATAGCGGTGTGTTTAATCTAATAAGGGTTTGGGGATCTATGAGGTGATGTGAACGTAAGACCTCCGTGTGTGTCTGTGTGACCTTAGCTTATAGCAGCGTGTTTAATCTAACTGAGGTTATCTTTGTGGTGATGAGATGTAATGTATGTGTTTAAAACTGTTTTTAAAGCAACTTTTCCTGGTTTGGAATCACCAGTGAGGAAAAAGACCAGGTCATTATAGCTGTATAGATTTGAAAATGCATTTACCTGTTAGTGATTTGCATGTGCTGTCCATTTTCATCACAACTGAGTCTCGTGTTAACATCACTATTTCACCTACATGTCAAAACTTTTTTTTTCTTTGCATAATATTTGTATATGCTATACATATGGTTAAAGAATGAAAGAATAAATAGTATTCTTTATAAATATATTTTAGCACATATAAAAACACTCAAACTGTTCAGACTGTAATTGCAGGATTCAGAAAACGATGGGAGTGTTTATAAAATGGAATTTAAATATACATTTGACTCTAAAGTGGGATTGTATCTATGAAATTCTGAGTAAAAAATCATTCCAAGTAGTAATTTGTTTAATGTATGCTGAAGTCTGATAAGGTTGATGTTGATGTATATAAAGAAAGGTCCCGTGAAAGGTGTTCACTCCATCTCTCTGCTCTTCCAGAAGCAGGTAAGATAGTACCATCTCTCTCTCTCTCTCTCTCTCTCTCTGTATACACTAAAGAAACTCTGCTTTGGGAATAGGGAAATGTGCTGTAGTAGTAGAGTAGTGTTAGACTGTGCTGTAGGTGTAGGGCAGTGTTAGATTGTGCTATCGGAGTCAGGTAGTGTAAGACTGTGCTATAGGAGTAGGGTAGTATAAGACTGTGCTATAGGAGTAGGGTAGTGTAAGACTGTGCTATAGGAGTAGGGTAGTATAAGACTGTGCGATAGCAGGAGGGTAGTGTAGGACTGTGCTATAGCAGGAGGGTAGTGTAAGACTGTGCTATAGCAGGAGGGTAGTGTAAGACTGTGCGATAGCAGGAGGGTAGTGTAGGACTGTGCTATAGCAGGAGGGTAGTGTAAGACTGTGCTATAGCAGGAGGGTAGTGTAAGACTGTGCTACAGCAGGAGGGTAGTGTAGGAGTGTTCAGTTCAATTAAATGGTATTTGTACACTGCTTTTACAATACCAATGTCACAAAACATCTTTATATAGAGCCTGGGTATGAGACCCCCCAAACTCAGCCAAGGGCAACAGTGGCCAGCAGAAACTCCCGGATAAAAGGAAACACCTTGAGGACAGCCCAGCTCACAGGTGGAGCCCATTTGCTTCTGGTTGGCACCAGGCAGTCAATGGGCATAACAACAGAGTAAATTTAGTGCTAACTGCTTGGCCAGCATAGCGGAACCAGCCTGAGAACTAAACCAGAAGCCAGGTTGTTGTGCTTGAGAGGCACCTGCAAGTGGGAGCCAGGAGAGAGAATATAGAAAACTAGGATATGTGAAGATTAGTGGCAGAAGGATGAAGAGAGAAAAGGTGGAGAGGGAGAGCAGGGGATGAGAGTGAGAAGAGAAGATGAGAGAAAAAGGTAGCTGTGTGAATAAGGATAATTCCAGCTGACTACGGTGCAACCCAGTGGACGTATAATGACAGTATAGTCTCAAGAGTGTTTGACTATGCCAACTGGGGACTTTCACCCCAAGAGTAAATTCAGATGTTATTAGTTGAGGCTTCAGGGTTTCCACACACACGTAAGTTGGTAAGGAATAACAGAGACGTGGTATTTCAATTAGAATGGGCAATTTATATTTAACCAGTACATTAAAATATACATTTTATTCCGTGAGACATTAAAATACCAAACTGCAGTAAAAAGCAGATTTCAAAACAAGAGGGGTAAAGACTTCCATCAGAAATAATAAATAAAAAAAAATGAAAGGGTAACATTTCCTTACAGCAGTCCGTTGGTAAGGTTGCCTTCACTGCTAGCAGGAAGGGGCAATACACCACCCGTGCCCCTGATCCAGGTGCCCGTTGACACACACACACACACACATGCACAGCAACTCTGTGACCACTGTAAGGAGTGACGTGCACTTTACCACTAGGAACACCACATGCAGTGCAGGAAGGGGCGGGTGGGGGAGACCCAGATCCGGCGGCCTATCCCACAGAAAGGCTGTATCATGCGAAAGGAATTCTGCTGGTTACAAAGGCTATGACAGCTTAATTAAGGGATGGTAAGCCAAGAGCTGGCACTATCACGAGAAAAGGTAAGAAAATCAACTATGTCCAATATGCACAACCATGGCATGTGGTCAGTCTTAGAGACATACATACTTGTTCAGAGACTAGCAAACTAAGATAAGGCGAGGAACAGAGGAAAAATTTTGGATCTTGTCCCTGATCTTTAAAATTTTGCTCTCAAAGAATTTGCTGGAATGCAGGGGTCAGCCGATGAATGGCTTTTGACCAGGTATCTGAGATTGTCTTTATTTTCCTGTATCAGAGCAGAGAAATATAATGATTTAGCAGCTGTGAGGCCATGCTCGAACCTTATGAGACATTCTGTCCAGGCCTGGAGGAAGAATTATAATGATAATTAACTACACACACTTTTCGTAAGAGTTTCCATGAAGATTGTCTGAGAACACATGTGTGGGCATTAAAAATGTGAATGTATTATTTTCCTCTAGATGCAGAACATTTTATGTTGAATCTTCCTTCAATTTTATTGTCAGATGATACATAACCTTCTTACCTTAGGAAAAGTGTACTCATTATTTGATGGAATAGCAGGTATCTTTTACTCAGGTCTCAAAGTAGTGAACACTATGATTTGTGTTACAGTGTATGATGTCTTAAGGCACAAGCTACAACAGAAACCTGTGTGACCATAATTTAACCTGAATTAGACAAAAAAAAATTAGACAAAAAATTAGAAAAAAAAAAAAAAAACCGCTTCTCCCTAATGTTTCAGTCATAAATAGGAGATAGTCATGGTCCAAAAATATGTATTCTCAAATCTGATGCACGCTTTTCAAAGAAAGTAGACCATTTAAGAAGGCGGTATGAGCTGAAGCAGCACACCAATGTAATGATCGCTTGAAATTATTTTGGGCCACAGTGAACCACAAGTGCAATGCTGCTGCAACCATCCCCACTGACTAAGGGGGAAGGCAGAGGGACAAACTCAGGGACAGTGTGTATGCATATATACGTGTGTGCATGAGTGCATGTGTATGAGAGTTGATTGTGCATGTATGTGTGTGTGTGAAAGAGAGAGAGGGAGAGAGAGAGGAGAGAGGAAGTATGTGTATGTGTTTCCTTGTGTTCGTACATATGTGTGCGTGTGTGAGAGAGAGACAGGAAGTATGTGTATGTATTTCCTTATATTTGTACGTATGTATGAGCTTTTCTGAGTGTGAACTCCAGAGCCTCATGCCTTGTAGTTCTCTAATTTAATTACCCAGATCATATTTCTAAATATTTAGGAAAATCTCAGCTTTCCATGCACTTAAATTTAGCTATACTAACAATATTTTAGAAAGCTATCTTGACTTGGATCTGGCTACTTCAGTCAGCCAGCTACAAAGAACTGAGCTCAGGTGTACTAACTGCTCTGTGTTTGCTCCAGGTTTCTGCAAACATGGTCCGAGCTGGTCTCCTCTTCTCTGTGCTCTGGTTGTGCGCTGCCACTGGTCAGACTCAGCTGTCACCTGATGTTTTGGCAGATATTATTCAGTTCATTCGTACAGGGTATGTCATGGAGCTGATTTTCAATCAATCAAAGCTCTTTTGGGGATATAGTGGATGTGACGTGAAATGCTGGTCAAATGCAAAGATAAAAGCTGCACAATAGTGTTGTGATCCTCTGCTTAAACTCCAGAACCGAAATCAGGCATAAGGTTATCTCACTCCAGCTACTGAAAACTAGCCTTATCCCTTGATCAGCCCAGTCTCCAGGCCATTGCAGTGGACCCAGAATTTTTCGGTTCTCTTACACTTTAAATAAAAAGCTTGTTTATTTAAGTGTGAACAAAAACATGCAACACAGCAGTGTATGCAGTCTGATGGGCTTCTAAACCTCTTTGTACATTGTTTGCACCCATGGCTTTATGCCAAGCAGAGCTTCAGCCGTTTAAAAAAACGTTTGGCCTGTAGGTGATGATATTGAGCAATAACAATTGATAAACTGGCCTAATACTCTCTGGGTCATTCGAGAAACGTGTGTCAGGGCCTCATTTATTAAAAAAATGTTTTGAGTTGATGTTGAACTGGATCTTAAGATCATTTTTTGAATGTACATTAATTTACTCTTATATAAAGCATTGCCTATCAAACCACCCTCACACAGTTGGATGTACTTTGGGAAGCAGGCGTGAGCTGGGTGTTTGAGTCCCAGCAGCACAATTAAAAAGAGAAAGATGGAGATTAAGTCAGTTAAGTTTGTTAGTCTCATTGGTCCCAAGTGGCCACTTCTGATTGGCCAGGGACTCTATATTATTTCTTCAAGATGAAGTTTTCAAGTCATACATCCTATATTGTCATGCTGTGTCTTCTCATTTTGCATTTCACATAAAATTTGATAAGAAAAATGTTAATATGAATACTTGTTTCGGTCAATAGCTGCTTCTGATTACTATGCTTTGTTTATAGCTGTTAATGGTCATTTTAATTGCATTTTGTGTCTAGAAGTATCCATGAAGTACCATATTAACCAGCAATTTAAAAGTATTCACCTGTTACTGAGACTTTTAAACAAGCTAGTTCAGGAAGTGGACTTCTAGGACTGCCCTCTATCAATGTGTCGAGCTTTATAAAGAGTGACCTTTCAGTTCTGTGGGCAATCTGTGACTCACATAACAGAAAAAATAATAATAGTGAAGAAAAATATCAACTCCAATAGGAACCTAAACACCCTCAGTGCTTAACTCCTAAAAAACTCTTGGCTGATATTCCAGAAAGCCGATTGCAGTTAATTCTAGAAAAGCCACCATGAAATTTTCATAAATATTCTGGAAAGTGATGAGCAATATGTTGTCCCTCCAAGAACTAGCTGACATGTCAGGCAGGAGAGAATGCAGGAGGTCACTGCAGACTGTGAAGTGTAGGAGGTGCTTTCTATGCCTATTTTTAAGCCATTTGAGAGAAGTGAGGAGAAAATTAATTGCTCCAAATTGCTATTAATTTATCCCACAGTCACAAACAATGTGAGTTAAGATATAATTATTGTAATATTTACCATGATTTACAGCCTTCTTCACAAAGTAGTTTGCTTTCCCCACTGTTCAAGCACTATATGTATAACTTACATAATATTTAATTCAAGAAAATACTTGTTAATGTATTTAGAAAGCTAAAATTAAACTGTAACCATCCCCTGTTAGCTCTGTATTGACCCCTATAGAAATGACATACTTAAAGAGCTTGTATTTAAGAGTCTTATCCAGGGGGTTGCCATAGACATTAATGGTAACCGAAAATGTAAACTTTGCTTCAGACTGACAGTCTATGAAGAATGTGTTGTGTTCTTGTGTTGCAGATATGACATTCATGGAGAGTATGCCATGGCCCTAAATATCCCACAAGACTACTGCACCAGTATCCCTGACAACTTCCTGAGTGGGGACACGCCCAATAATGTCAATTCAGCCCTGAGGGAAGAGCGGATATATGTCGGACAGCAGCTCATTGTAGCCAGACCCTACCACTATGATCAGGGATATGCTGACCATGCAGAGTACTGCCTACTCGTCCCACCTACAGGCACAAATCAGAGCCCAATGCAGCAACTTTATCAGAAACGTCCCCAAAACTCTTGCCTAATTTTCTTCACAAAATATGCTCCCTGCATGGGGAAATGCACAAAACAGAAGCATCCTTAATCCATCATCCCCTACCTTCAGGTTTTCCGCAGTTGGAATGCTAACTGGAAAGCCTTTGTTTTCTATGATTTCACTGATGG
Source organism: Albula goreensis (assembly GCA_022829145.1). Lineage (NCBI taxonomy): Eukaryota > Metazoa > Chordata > Actinopteri > Albuliformes > Albulidae > Albula > Albula goreensis. The sequence goes on along the minus strand of CM040748.1, from coordinate 38,437,294 downwards.
TGATAAGACAGAATACACTGCAGAGCAGGCATTGCAATCCCTTAACCTCATCCATGAGGAAAGCAATACCCCTGTGTTTCGGTGTGTCCGTTTCAGTAATACAAATACATGCTATAACTGCGTGAATCAAAATACGTGACAAGACTGTGTTTATGGGTATGACAGAATTAGGCACTAGTCCTATGGTGGTGATGCAGAAAAAGGAAAATTAGCCACTAATCTGTCATCTATCTTATGTATACATCAAGAAGAAATAAATATAAATATGCAGCATCAATCTGTGTTTGTTCTGGTCATGAGACATGTGAAGGCACTTTCACCTTACCGTCTGGAAACAGCACTTACCTTCCTGCAGCAGGGAGCACCACATCAGGGGATATGCAGCACAGGCATCAGATTTCCAGTGTGCAGCTGCAGCAGCCAGCACCATGTTCTGGTGAGAGAGCTGCCATATGTCATCATTTTCCTGCATGTGCAAATATCTAATATTCTACAAAAAACTGGGAAAAGGTTGTGCTTCAACATGTGGAATTCCACAGGGAGCGCCGATCCAAAGAGTCAATATAGTATTCAGTCCAGTTTAATCAAAAAAGAGAAAAAGGTCACACATCCAATAATAAGAAATCAGACGGACCACTATTTCACCATTCATTTTAGGGCAACACTTATCAAAACGCTGGTGGAATGAGAAATTTGATTCAATGTATGACTCCTCTGATGCACTATAGCTTTATTTTTGCTGGCTAATATTTCTACCTTGTATTCCTTTAACATTTTTAACAGTTCAAAATGTGATAATGTTAAATCTATAATCAGACATTAGGCAATAGTAGTGTCTTGAGGTTAGCTGACATTCAGTGCAGGTATGACAAAACTCAGACACATCAGAAGACATGCGTGGCCATGCAGAATGACTGCAAATCCAAGCAAGGGTTTTCTGCAAAGCTAGGTGACCTGCCCAGGGTGCTGAGTGTGCGAGGGTCATGACTGTGTATTTTAGCCTGCGGGCAAGGATAAAGCCTCCACCTGTCCCTTCTACTGACAAAGGATGCCATTCAATGTTAGAGCACATAAGACCATCACCCTCCCCCCATCTAAACAGTCTGGGCTTCCCTTCCTGTTTAACCCCATCAGCCTCTCTTGGGGCTTTCTCACTAAGGCTCCAAAGCTGGGTTACACCTCTTTAAGTCTACAATGTCAGATGGAATATCAATTTCAAACACTTCGCTTGATTTAGGGAGGTCCTCCACTGCCTCACATTTAGTAGTGCCCAAAAACTTGTCTCCACACCTGTGAACTTTTGATTTACTCCATTTCAGGGGCCCGGCCTGCAGCTCAACATCCGGTAAACATCAGCCGTGGAGTATGTCTTCTCATCCCCATGAATGCAGCACACCTTGACACTAGCCCCATCACTCCACTCCTCTTTAGGAATAAGTGTAGTGGCTAAAATGTTCCTTCCAATTTTCCAATGTTCCATAGCCACTGTTGGAGCATCTGGTTGATTACTTTTGTTTATTACCTGTGTCTAAACAAAATTTCCAAAATACGTATGTCGGGAGAAAATGATTTGTTGGAGAACCTAAAATAATAAAATGCTTAACTGAAAATGCTAGCAAACTCAAGATGATTAAATTCTAAAATTCTAAATTTACAGAATTTTCCAGTACTCTCAGTATGAGCTGCAATACATACATTATTACTTGACATGAATTCTCAGTCAAAACTTTTATGCGCTCAAACCAGCAGTCCTCCGAGGTCTGGGTAGCACACACCTTTATACTCATTCTACACCTGTAGGGGACGTATAATTAAGAGAAAATATTCACGCATTTTTATGCTACTCCGTCTCCTGAAATGTGTTTTGTAAATAAAACCAATCATCATAACTGATAACAGAAATCTCTTGTTCTACTATGATGAGATCTGGTGTGGTTCCTTAGTGTGACTGTGGGAAAGGACAAGACAAGCCTTGTTGCTACAGGTTACGGCCCTGTCTTATAGTCTGCAGACAGTCCCCTCCCACTCTGGGAGCACATCTGACCTAAATGTGCACTCTGTGTCTTTAAGAGCCAAGACATGAACGTGCCAAACACAGCTACTCTCACCACGCTCACAGCTAAGCAAAACCTCCATTCCCTGTGCATGCACATCCGTAACAGTGTTGAAGATGATTACCGTCCAGAAATTATTTTTTCTTTAGAAAAAAACAACACAATTTGAAAACTAAATGGATAATCTGCAGATGTTTTAGAAAAACTTTCAAGGTAAAGCGCTAATCCAATTTATATTGGCTGCTGTCATTATTCAGTATTGCAACTGCTGTTTAAAATTAAGTCTTATTAAAGAGTATTGTCTAAAGGATACGCAGTTTAAGAGAGTTAAGATATGACTGGTTTAGAATGACTATAATGACTATGAAGTACATAAAATACTTGAAAATGCATATTTTGAAAGCAGGAATCTAAATCAGGTTGCATTGACTCAGTTATGTCAATTACAAAAGGATTATATTATGAACAATTAGTTTTCCAGCGTAGCTTGTGTATACATGGGAAGCTTGTCTTTTCTAAAGCTAATCTGCAGATACATTACAAAAACAGTCAAGGTAAAGTGCTGATCAAATTAATGTTGGCTGCTGTCATTATTCAGTATTGCAACTGCTGTTGACTTAGTTATGTCAATTAAAAAATGATTATTTGATTATCAATTTGTTTGCCAGCACAGCTTGCGTATACATGGGAAGCTTGTTGTCATTTGAGGCAGCTGCTTACTTGACTGTTGTCATCGGGCATGTTGCAGTGACTTCATGGAGATTGATATTAAACATAAAAACTGTATTCTTGATGATTTGTTTTGCTCAAAATGGGTAAAGTATAAATGGAAAGATTCAATGCTGGTTTTATCAGAACACTCTCCCACACCTGTTTGTCCCCTACATCTCTCAAACTGAGAGTCTACATGACCTTTTTACACAGTGTTGAAGAGAGTTTACTGGGTTAGATTGACTGTTATATTTAAAAGGCACAGATACTTGAAAAATGCGTATTTTGAAATGAAGTATCACAAATCAGGCCCTTTTGACTCAGTTTTGTCAACTGTAATATGATCATATATTTGTCAGTTTCTTGGTCAATAATGCTTCAAGTTCATGTAATGTTTTTGGATAATCAGAATTATGCAAAATGCAGAGCATACAGGGTGTATACATGGAAAGTTCTTATTGTTTTAGGCAGCTGCTTATTTTCTACTCAGGGTATTCTTACTGATTTTCTCATTGAGCATGCTGCTGTGATTTCACGGGGATTGGTAATATTTAATATTAAGATGATTAATTTTGATCAAAGTAGGCAGAGAGTTTTACTGTAATGTCTCTGCATAATCGCAAACACGAAAGATAAACTGCACACTGGGTGTATACAGTATACCATGAAATACATTGTTTTCGTCATATATTAAACCATTTACATTATGCGTATGGGTCATTCCATGTCAAATCAGATAAGGTTACCATGCCTTGTACCAAAGCTACCACGCCCTGTTGTATTTATAAGATCTTCATGTCCATTGGTGATAGAGACCTCAAATATTGGCTCAAAATTTGTTTTGCAAATCATGTTTGTATTTGAAGAAAAAATAATGATTGATTCCACATGGGTGCAATTAGGTATATAATACCCTGAATATCACTCTCGTTTAGGAATTTTTCACTTTTTTCCAAATCTAGGGCCTTATAAAAATAAAATGGCATACAGTACAGGCTTTAAATGGTTTAAAGGCCCAAAAAATATAAAAAGGTAACTGAACAAAAATATTTTATGGGCATTAGTTTTGGGACCCAAACATTATATAGACAAACTTTGAACAAAATCTGAGATGGTGCTGCAACCACTTTCCTGGATTCTGTCTGATTTGACACAGAATGACCCATCTGAAACACTTTCAGATTGTCCATTATGCCTGGGCTGGATCTGCTACAATTTTTAATCAGCTGATTTAAAAAAAACTGCAGTGTTTGATAATAGTAATAATAACAATAATACAATATGGTATGTGAAATACTTTTTTATAGAAGATTCCTGAAATTAATTTCACAGTAAGTCACTCTTATCTCTTAACAGCCCCACAATTTGCACCCTGTTTCTTTAAGAGCCAAGGTAAGTACGTGCAATAATGCAGCACACTCACAGCTAAGAAAAACCTCAGTTTCCTTTTTGATTTCCTGTAAATGTTCATCAGTGACAGTCTAGAAGACGTTTATCAGTGTGGAAGCATTTCTTATTAAGAAAAGAAAACACTTTGAAAAACAAAAGGAAAATATGCAGATTCTTTAGAAAAAATATTCAAGGTAAAGTGGTTTTCTAATTTCTGTTGGCTGCTGTCATTATTCATTATTGCAACTGTTTGTAATTTAAAATACATTACCTTTCCAAAGTATGCTATCTAAGGATACACAGTTGAAAAGTCTCAAAATACTTGAAAATGCATATTTTGAAAAAATGTAAAGGAATTAAAAATCAGATCTTGTTGGCTCAGTTATGTCAATTAAAGAGTACAGAGCACTTTGTTTCTCATTTGCACAAACAGGCAGGCTATCTGTGTTCTATTTGCCAGATGGCTGCTGCGCAGTGGTGTGCTCATACAGGAGAATGCACACACAGAGCAGAAAAGGGTACCTCAATAAATATGTAAATATGTCACATTTAACACTGATTGGTTTATATGATTCCATTTTATTACACATCTTATCATAGAGATTGTCATCATCAATCAAAACACAATAAAATGTTGTGTAAGGCTGTTTAAGATTTATTTTAAACTCACAAAGGGACTTTGCCAAATTTGACCTCAGTGCTGCTATTTTGCATGGCATGATGTGAAATTGTGTAAAAACCTGATTTTATGACCATGGAAAATATACCTATGGGTTATGATATTGGTTGAGTAAAAATCTATGGCAGTGTGAATAATTCAATGTGAATTATTGCAATCATATTAATATAATGGACTGGAGTGGATTTTTGTAAGAAGTTTCCAAAATTTTACCATGAAGCTAAGGCATGGCAATAGACATACCAAACTGATGTCCCAGATACTGGCCATAATTAGCCAAAGATAACGAAGATGACATCTAAGGGTCAAGACCAATAAATCTAGGATCTAAAAACTGTGTATGTCAAGCTATTAGAAACTATGAACAAGATGCATGAATAACTTAGGAATATTAATGTACATTAAGTTATACTGTAATACCTGTGCAACAATAGCATGATTGAAATTCCCATAGGAAAATAAAGGCTGTAAATGCTGTGATAACAATGAAGTGAACATCTCAGTACAAAGCGTGAAATGAAAAAGGACTGAAAAGAGAGTAAAAAGGGAATAAAATTGTGCATATCGCAGCATGAACCCACTGTGGAGATTGATTGAGCGCAAGGATAGATGTGCATGTTTATATTGATAGAGCAAACTGAGGCTCCATCAGTATTCTTATGAAAGACTTATGGAAATATGACTCTAGTCTAATAGCCTGCATTATGTATGTTTGAACAACCTTCACCAAAGTACCTCAAAAAAAGATCAGATACAGGATGCTTCCGCTAAATGTAAATGAAAGTGAAAATATCAAAAGCCTCAAACGCCATTTTAAAACCGACTTGTATTGTAATTAATAATGGATGAAGTAGCGTACATAGACTGCATTATGAAACACTAGTGACATTTGCCTAAAGATAAGGTTCTAACAGAGATGTAAAAGGTTACAGCTGTTATACTATGTTTTCAAATATATACAATATATTTTAAAATACTGCACTATTAATTTACTTTGATTTGATAGCAGTGTGAAAGAATTTGTAGACCACTTATCCAGTTACAATGTTCTTGAAAGAGTGTCATGGTGTTTTCATTAGTGTCTCCCTGATTTTAAACCTCACGCAGCAGGAGGATGCACCGTAGCAAGCCAAATTCAGGGTTGTGTTGCAGAAAGGCTTGGGCAGGCAAGGGACTTTGTCTCCTGGAGTTTGCATCACAAGAACTGGAAGCTCTGTCTCCATGTACTGAGTTAGAGCTTCAGTTAGAGGATGAGGTTAACTGGAAAATGTCTCCATTTGCTGTGAGTTACAGCTACTGTAAGAGGATGAGGTTAACTGGAAGCTCTGTCTCCATGTGCTGTGAGTTAGAACTGCAGTCAGAGGATGAGGTTAACTGGAAGCTCTGTCTCCATGTGCTGTGAGTTAGAACTGCAGTCAGAGGATGAGGTTAACTGGAAGCTCTGTCTCCATTTGCTGTGAGTTACAGCTCTGTCAACTCTGACTGTAATGCCTTTTATCATGCTATAATACACATTATTATTATTATTATTATTATTATTATTATTATTATTGAAATAACACAATAACGTGTGATGTGTGTGTACGTTTCTTTGTGTGTCTTCAGTGTGACTGTGGTCTCTGTGTTTATCAAGTGCTTAATCAATGAGTTCTTATTTTGTGTGTTTACAGGTTTGTTGATCTGGCTTAGAACACTCTCACGTTCAACTCTGATAAGACATGTTCCACAGTCCTGAGACAGGGGGCGCTCTTTCAAAAATGAGTCTGTCTGGAGAAGCAGAGACGAGTGCTGGGACCGCTAGTCCAAGCAGAAAGAGGTATGAATGCATATCAATGAAATATTTAATGTTAAATTGTATGCACGTATATGGATATAGTGCAGTTTCGGTAAACATAAATCTCACCTAATTTACAATTCATGGCAATATGACTAATGCTTTTTTATTAGTAATAACAGACGGGTGCAGAAAAAGGATGAGGTTAACTGGAAGCTCTGTCTACATGTGCTGTGAGTTAGAGCTGCAGTAAGAGGATGAGGTTAACTGGAAGCTCTGTGTCCATGTGCTGTGAGTTAGAGCTGCAGTAAGAGGATGAGATTAACTGGAAGCTCTGTCTCCATGTGCTGTGAGTTAGAGCTACAGTAAGAGGATGAGGTTAACTGGAAGCTCTGTCTCCATGTACTGGGAGTTAGAGCTGCAGTAAGAGGATGAGGTTAACTGGAAGCTCTGTCTCCATGTGCAGTGAGTTAGAGCTGCAGTAAGAGGATGAGGTTAACTGGAAGCTCTGTCTCCATGTACTGGGAGGTAGAGCTGCAGTAAGAGGATGAGGTTAACTGGAAGCTCTGTCTCCATGTACTGTGAGTTAGAGCTGCAGTAAGAGGATGAGGTTAACTGGAAGCTGTCTCCATGTACTGGGAGTTAGAGCTGCAGTAACAGTCTTAAAATCAGACATGAAGGTGCTTCCTTTGTTGTAGCCAAGGTTCTGTTTGCCCTTCCTTCTTGTTGTATCTGATGTTCCTGTTCCTGCATTGAATTTTAGATATCTGTCTACAATATTGCAGAAACCAAACATCAGTTTGTGAATTTAAATGCTATAATTAACATTGTTTCCTCCATATTTATTACTTTCATGCATGACCAAATTAATTGTGTAAAATAACTGTTCGTGATGAACTTCATTGTCAATTTTAACTACTTCTCAACAATTCATCTGTGAAAATAAATATGAAATGTATACATTCTCCAATAGGGTCCAGCAGGAAAAAGCAGGGTCACCTGTACCCAGCTGTGTGTCAATGAAGAGTGACGACTCGATAATACGCCCACTCCATTTCAGTGGAGGATTCACAGGTGATCCAAAGTAAGTGAACACATGTTTGTGTTTACACTGTCCTGACCTTCTGTGTAACTGTCACTAGCAACATTCAGATGTTTTTGAGTGGTACCATGTCAAATTCATGTGTAGTTGGGGTGTACCATGTCAAATTCAGGTGTAGATGGGGTATACCATGTCACATTCAGGTGCAGATGGGGTGTACCATGTCACCTTCAGGTTAAGATGGGGTGTACTGTGTCACATTCAGGTGTAGAGTGGGTGGACCATTTCACTGTCAGGAGTATGTGGGAAGGTTACATTTCATATTTAGGTGTAAGTGGGAAGTACTGTGTTACATTTGGTTATAGGCGGAGCATACCATGTGCCATTCAGGTGTAAGCAGGGCGTGCTATGCCTGACTTTTATGTACATGGGGTATATGATGTTACTTTCTGATTTACATATATTTTGAGCATGTCAGATTCTGTCTCCATGAGCAGCAGTAAGAGGATGAGGTTAACTGGAAGCTCTGTCTTCATGTGCTGTGACTTAGAGTTGCAGTAAAAGGAAGGATGAGGTTAACTGGAAGATCTGTCTCCATGTGCTGTGAGTTAGAGCTGCATTAAGAGGATGAGGTTAACTGGAAGTTCTGTCTCCATGTGCTGTGAGTTCGAGCTGCAGTAAGAGGATGAGGTTAACTGGAAGCTCTGTCTCCATGTACTGTGAGTTAGAGCTGCAGTAACAAGATGAGGTTAACTGGAAGCTCTGTCTCCATGTACTGGGAGTTAGAGCTGCAGTAAGAGGATGAGGTTAACTGGAAGCTCTGTCTCCATGTGCTGTGAATTAGAGCTACAGTAATAGTCTTAAAATCAGACATGAAGGTGCTTCCTTTGTTGTAGCCAAGGTTCTGTTTGCCCTTCCTTCTTGTTGTATCTGATGTTCCTGTTCCTGCATTGAATTTTAGATATCTGTCTACAATATTGCAGAATCCAAACATCAGTTTGTGAATTTAAATGCTATAATTAACATTGTTTCCTCCATATTTATTACTTTCATGCATGACCAAATTAATTGTGTAAAATGACTGTGCGCAATGAACGTCATCATCAATTTTAACTACTTCTCAACAATTCATCTGTGAAAATAAATATGAAATGTATACATTCTCCAATAGGGTCCAGCAGGAAAAAGCAGGGTCACCTGTACCCAGCTGTGTGTCGATGAAGAGTGACGACTCGATAATACGCCCACTCCATTTCAGTGGAGGATTCACAGGTGATCCAAAGTAAGTGAACACATTTGTGTTTACACTGTCCTGACCTTCCGTGTAACTGTCACTAGCAACATTCAGATGTTTTTGAGTGGTACCATGTCAAATTCAGGTGTAGATGGGGTGTACCATGTCACATTCAGGTGTAGATGGGGTGTACTGTGTCACATTCAGGTGTAGATAGGATGTAACCTTTCACATTCAGGAGTATGTAGGAAGTACCATTTCATATTATGGTGTAAGTGGGAAGTACTGTGTTACATTTGGTTATAGGTGGAGCATACCATGTGCCATTCAGGTGTAGGTAGGGTGTGCTATACCTGACTCTCATGAAGATGGGGTATATCATGTTACTTTCTGATGTACATATATTTTGAGCATGTCAGATTCTGTCTCCATGAGCAGCAATAAGAGGATGAGGTTAACTGGAAGTTCTGTCTCCATGTGCTGTGAGTTAGAGCTGCAGTAAGAGGATGAGGTTAACTGGAAGCTCTGTCTCCATGTGCTGTGAGTTAGAGCTGCATTAAGAGGATGAGGTTAACTGGAAGTTCTATCTCCATGTGCTGTGAGTTAGAGCTGCAGTAAGAGGATGAGGTTAACTGGAAGCTCTGTCTCCATGTGCTGTGAGTTAGAGCTGCAGTAAGAGGATGAGGTTAACTGGAAGTTCTGTCTCCATGTGCTGTGAGTTAGAGCTGCAGTAAGAGGATGAGGTTAACTGGAAGTTCTGTCTCCATGTGCTGTGAGTTAGAGCTGCAGTAAGAGGATGAGGTTAACTGGAAGTTCTGTCTCCATGTGCTGTGAGTTAGAGCTGCAGTAAGAGGATGAGGTTAACTGGAAGCTCTGTCTCCATGTACTGTGAGTTAGAGCTACAGTAAGAGGATGAGGTTAACTGTAAGCTCTGTCTCCATGTGCTGTGAGTTAGAGCTGCAGTAAGAGGATGAGGTTAACTGGAAGCTCTGTCTCCATGTACTGTGAGTTAGAGCTGCAGTAAGAAGATTAGGTTAACTGGAAGCTCTGTCTCCATGTGCTGTGAGTTAGAGCTGCAGTAAGAGGATGAGGTTAACTGGAAGCTCTGTCTCCATGTACTGTGAGTTAGAGCTACAGTAAGAGGATGAGGTTAACTGTAAGCTCTGTCTCCATGTGCTGTGAGTTAGAGCTGCAGTAAGAGGATGAGGTTAACTGGAAGCTCTGTCTCCATGTACTGTGAGTTAGAGCTGCAGTAAGAAGATTAGGTTAACTGGAAGCTCTGTCTCCATGTGCTGTGAGTTAGAGCTGCAGTAAGAGGATGAGGTTAACTGGATGCTCTGTCTCCATGTGCTGTGAGTTAAGGCTGCAGTAAGAGGATGAGGTTAACTGGAAGCTCTGTCTCCATGTGCTGTGAGTTAAGGCTGCAGTAAGAGGATGAGGTTAACTGGAAGCTCTGTCTCCATGTGCTGTGAGTTAAGGCTGCAGTAAGAGTCTTTTAAGGTTAGAGATGAAAGTGCTTCCTTGGTTGTAGCCATTTTTCAATTCAGTAAAATAGCTATGTCCATTTAATAAGATGCATTTTATAAATCTGTACAGAACATTGCAGAATGTAAAAAGCTCTCCTTACTTTAAATTGCTTCTTCCAAACTTTCTAATTTAACAAACAACCAAGTTCATTGTTTAGAAAGAATATGCTTCGTTGGACAGTTGATGATGTCTTGAACTGTTTGCCAATTTTCAACACTTTTCACAATTGTCTGTAAAAACAAATATGCGATGTCTGTTTTGACTTTTTGGCTCAAGCAGAAAGAGCAGGGTCTGTCTTAGAGCTGCAGGAAGAGGGTGACATGAAGACTTTCTCAGGGTGGTGGAAATTTACCATCATCTCAGGATGGTTGTAGATGGTTGTTTGTGGTTTAGTGAAAATGTTTTATCTGTGTCAGGCAGCTTGAATCCAGTGGCATCATACCTCACTCCTCATTGTCCCTCATTGTCCCACATATTGAACTTAAGCAAATAAAAACTGATTTTCGCCCGCTTAACTGTCAACCGAGAATCGACAAATTGTTCACATCCCTAGTCGTTTTAGTGTCCTTTCTCCAAATGTGTGTGTAATTGGAGCCCAGGTGTCTCTGAGCCAAGTTTAGCTAGCCACATTGCTAAATTGGTTTGTGTGAGACATTGCCAAGCACTGCAGAATATGAAGAGAGGTATCTGACAGTTTTCTAGAGTCAATTATGTCGTCTTCATGTGTATTGAGTATGTGGTCTTCAAGTTCGTAACAACTGCATTTGCCATATACAGCATAAACCAGCATTAATCTGCTGGTACAGATTAAGCCATGGACTTACGCTGTCTCCAATTTTGTAATATGGCTTGATAAAAGGTTTTATTTTTAAGTAAGTGTTTTTAAGTCAGTTGTTTGTACCTGATACCACAAATAGTACCACACAATAGTAGTGCCCTCTACTGGCAAACTGGGCAGCAAACTGGAGGAGCCACATGCATGGGCAAAAGGTTCACAGTGTGGGGCTGAGAACATCGTTTGAGAAAACACCCTCACTCCTTGTTGGATGAGGCATGGGCCAGAAGGAGTTCCTTTAAGAACTCTTAATCATGAAATGGGGTTGTGGCATTAAGAGCAAAGCCATCAATGTATTTCATGTCTTACACACACCATACATATCCACACAAGCACATTAACACCATTGATGATATTATGGTGGCTCATTTAGTCCAAACAACAGAGAACACAGCCAGTATTGTATGCTCTCTCAACTCTCAACTGCTACTCAAAAATTCTACATGGTAGTTTCATGCAACTTACCAATAGAGTTTCATATGAGTGTAATGCTAGTTACCTATTCTAGTTCTGTGCTATTTGTGAGTACACTTGCAGCAGTTGCTCATACAGTGCCATAGAGTAGTAAATGTAAGCATAGTGTTTGCTGTTGCCAATGATGAAACCACATAACTGCAACAATTATCATATGGACAACTTGATTGTCAAGAAGGCTCTGTCCATATGTCTCTGTTAGGCGTAACATATCAACACCTTCAGCTGCCTTTATCTTAACACAAAGAACAAGCTCTGCCTAAACCACAGGACCAGAATGTCACAGTGTGAAGGTTCTAACATAAGCAATATGATAAGCATTATACACAGAATTTTTCATTCACAATTATGAAACAGAGCAGTTATCAAACACTAGGGATGTCATTTTGCCTTAAACATTAGGGATGCCAGCCTCTGGCGTTAGGGTGTCTTTTCCCATGCCGTAGAGAGAGGGTGCATCGGTGATGATGTTTCTTGAAAGGTTTAAATTGTGTTATCTAGTGCTTGAAGATACAGTTAAATTAGAGGCATGTGTAATCAAGTCTCATTATAAGGAAGTGAAAATTTCTTGAACAATTAAGTAGCTTTTGTGTCACGCCCCAAATGCTATTTCATTGGTTAATTATATGGTTAGGTATGTTTTAACCACAGGTTCACTGTTTGATATAAGTATGAGTGACCCCACCTACACCCAAACACCCCAGCCCCACAAACTTCCCACCCCCAACATGGGTGCAGCAGGTTTTTAAAAGACATAGGTCCTATGATCGAGCTTCTCTGAAACATTTTAATGTACTCTTCATATGCATTATTTTCTTAATTCACTGTTTCTTTCTGTTGGACCTCTGATTCCTCACAAACCTCTTTGCAGGGTCCAGCAATCAGGAGAGTCCAGCTGTCTGGAACAGAAGAGTCCAGAAAGGAGAGAGCAGTGTATGGATGTAAACCCCACAAAAAAGGTGTGATATCTCTTTATCTATGTATTAATCATCATGGGGTTTGGCTTTGAGGATACTCTTTATTTCACCTCTCTTTTCAGGCTCATAACTATGAGAATGACTAATCTTCCAGGACCAGATTCACCCCTTTTATCAGAAGCGTTTTAAATGTTACTTCAGCCTTTTCTGGGGCGAGCATTTGGGAACCTGAGAATCTGCAGCGGACATGGCGAGCACAGTTTGTCTCGCATAATGATATGCAGCAGTCTATTGATCCAGATTCACAAAACAATTCAGTTACTCTCAGGGAAAGCATGATTAATCTGAACTACTGCCTCTACAAAGTCATCAATCAAAAGCAAAAGCTGAACTTCAAAGAACTGGAGTGAATTATCGCACATCTCTTTATGTGCTTATTTCAGTCACTCTGATACAGCACATCTCTTCATGTGTTTATTTCAGTCACTGTGATACAGCACACCTCTTCATGTGTTTATTTCAGTCTCTCTGATACAGCACGCCCCTTCATGTGTTTATTTCAGTCTCTCTGATACAGCACACCTCTTCATGTGTTTATTTCAGACACTCTGATACAGCAGACCTCTTCATGTGTTTATTTCAGTCTCTCCAGCGTACTCTGAGGAAGTTGAAGAAGGAGGAGTTGAAACAGTTTCACAGCCATCTGAGTCAGTATTATCCAGAATACACTGTGAGACAACAGGAGGACCTTGAGGCCCTGCATATAGTTGAGAAGATGCTGGAGACCTGTGGCAGTGAGAGATCTCTGAAGATAACACTCCAAATCCTGAGGACCATAAAGCAGAAGGATCTCACAGACTCGCTGGAGAGAGATGAGCTGAAGAGTAAGACACTATTTTGTGTAAATCAGTCATTAATATATCAGTATTAGCAACTGCAAACAAGCCACTAAAGAGTGAATGTGTTTGTGCTGTGACTATTCCTTAGTAAACCTGGCCCTGAGAGAGATGTGCAACGCACAGGGCCCTTATGTAAGGATATAAATGTTGGAAAAAGCTTATTAATGCAGATTTAAAAAGCTGTGGCAGAATCAGTTTTGCATTTTAATGTATGAAAGAGAAGAAGATAGACCAAAGTACTGATTTAAAGCTTTGATCATACACTGACCAATCAGGATGTTTTCCACATTCCCTTTAAATGAGTGGATGCATCACACATTCTTATTTTCCATGTTTGTTAGTGCAGGTTTTCTGCCTCTACTTTTCTGTATCTCTTATTCCCTTAGTGTGGTGTCAAATGAGCACCACAGGCAGGTGCAGTTCTTCATAAAGTGGCTGTAGTGCTCATTTAACACCAGAATAATGGATATGTTAAAGTAATAGTGAGAGAGCACATGCCAGATAACACAGAAAAATATGACTGTGCCAAACAGACCGTATTTTAGTGTTCTGTTCCAGCATCTGAAAAGCATTTTCAGCATTTCAGCATCACTAGAATAATACATCATTCCACCAACAGCCACCAAATTAAACCCAATTTATGATATTATTACTGTTAATAAGATCATAGAATTGTGTGATCTTCACATATATGGTGTCTTCATGAACAACGCAGAACCTATTTCTGTTCACCATTTTTGCATTGTTGGAGTGATGTGTAACACACTGTGTGACAGACTTGTGTAAAATATTTTGTCAATGGGAAACGTTTACAACAATGTTTTCAAATTATTATTTTTTCATATAAGTACATTATCTGTCATATTTCCTCTTCTCAGAAAAACTCACAAGAGCCCAACAGACACTGAAATCTGACCTGAAGAAGAAGTTTGAATGCATATTTGAAGGTTTAGTACAGCAGGGCCACCCAACCCTCCTCAATGAGATCTATACAGAACTCTACATCACAGAGGGGGGAGGTGGGGGGGTCAATAATGAACATGAGGTCACACAGATTGAGGCAGCATCAAAGAGACAAACCACACAGGAGACTGCAATCCACTGCAATGACATCTTTAAACCTTTACCTGGACAAGAGAAACACATCAGAACTGTGCTCACAAAGGGCATCGCTAGCATTGGGAAAACTGTCTCTGTGCAGAAGTTCATTCTCGACTGGGCAGAAGGAAAATCTAATCTGGGCATAAATTTAATCTTCACTCTTCCTTTCCGAGATCTGAACTTAAAGAAGGAGAGAGAATTCAGTCTGATGCAACTCCTCCAGCACTACTTTCCACAGCTGAAAGAAATTGAAAATGTTGAACATGATGATGTCAAAGTTGTGTTCATCTTTGATGGTCTGGATGAGTGTCAACTTCCTCTAGATTTCCAGAACAATGAGATCTGCTGTGATGTAACAGAGTCAGCATCAGTGGACGTGCTGCTGACCAACCTCATTAAGGGGAATCTGCTTCCCTCTGCTCTCCTCTGGATCACCTCCCGACCAGCAGCAGCCAATCAGATCCCTCCTGAGTGTGTCCACCAGGTGACAGAAGTACGAGGGTTCAATGACCCACAGAAGGAGGAGTACTTCAGGAAGAGAATCAGAGATCAGAAGCTGGCCAGCAGAATTATCTCACACATAAAGTCATCCAGGAGTCTCTACATCATGTGTCACATTCCAGTCTTCTGCTGGATTTCTGCTACAGTTCTGGAGACATTGTTGGGTAAAGCAGACAGTGGAGAACTGCCCAGAACTCTGACTGAAATGTACACACACTTCCTGCTCATTCAGACTAATGTGAAGAATCAGAAGTATCATGGCACCAATGAGACAAACCCAAAGAACATCTCAACTTCAGATGCAGAAATGATCCTGAAACTGGGGAAGCTGGCTTTTCTACAGCTGGAAAAGGGCAATCTGATATTCTATGAAGAGGACCTGAGAGAGAGTGGCATTGATGTCAGTGAAGCTTCAGTGTACTCTGGGGTGTGCACAGAAATCTTTAAAGAGGAGTCTGGGTTGCATCAGGAGAAAGTCTACTGCTTTGTGCATCTGAGCATTCAGGAGTTTCTGGCTGCCTTGTATGCCTTTCATTCATGTGTAAATGAGAACAGAAATGTACTCAGAACAGAAAAAATACAAACAACTGACAGAATGCAGCTGTCTGAGTTACACAGGAGTGCAGTGGATCAGGCCTTACAGAGTAAGAATGGACACCTGGACCTTTTCCTCCGATTCCTTCTGGGCCTCTCACTGGACTCCACTCAGACTGTCTTAGGAGAACTACTGACACAGACAGGAAGCAGGTCCTCTGTTTCAGACCCAATGACTCAAACAGGGAGCAAATCACTCATACACTCCATCAGAAAACTATTCACACAAACAGGAAGTAGATCAGTGAGCAGTAAGAAAACAGTCGAGTACATTAAGCAGAAGATCAGAGAAGAGTCTTCAGCAGAGAGGACCATAAATCTGTTCCACTGTCTGAATGAACTGAATGACAACTCTCTAGTGGAGGAAATCCAGACTTCCCTGAGATCAGGAAGACTTTCTGATAAAGAGCTGGAACCACACCAATGCTCAGCTCTGGCCTTTGTGTTACTGATGTCAGAGGAGGTCCTGGATGAGTTTGACTTGAAGACGTACAACACATCAGCAGCAGGTTATCAGAGACTGGTACCACTCGTGAGGAACTGCAGGAAGGCTAAGTAAGTACTATTAAA
This sequence comes from Albula goreensis, assembly GCA_022829145.1. Classification (NCBI taxonomy): domain Eukaryota; kingdom Metazoa; phylum Chordata; class Actinopteri; order Albuliformes; family Albulidae; genus Albula; species Albula goreensis. The sequence continues at coordinate 38,420,993 of CM040748.1, read as the reverse complement.
TCATTCATAATGCAGACGATTTACATGAATCTAGCTCACCTATATCATGACCAAAAGCTTGTATCTACCTTCAGAAAATGTTCATGAATAATATTTCAGAAGGTAGTGTTTTCTGCTCCATTTTCATATACCCCTTTGTGTGTGTGGAAAAGAAAAACCAATGGTAAAATACTGTAATCTGAATGTGATATTATAGTTGAACAACTGCCCATGTAGGATGCAGAAAATGAATCTACAAATTCATTAAATAGCAGTTTTATACTTCCATCTTAAGAGTCAAACCTCACTGCAATTTAGGTCTTCCTCATCTCCACAGCATCCTCTCTGAATGTGGAATTTGTGCTCCAGGTATAGAGGTAGGGGTTGGGGGGGTTGTGAGCTCACTGCATTTCCTGCACAGCTTAGACATGCTGTGATAGCACACCCCATCCCTGCTGTTCCCCAGTGTGCTGGTGCTGGGGATGTGGCTCACTCTGCCTACTGCAGAGGGGTGGGGTTTGACCTGGCCCAGCCATTTCCTGGCCCCTGTACAAACTCTGCCCTCTTTTAGGACCCTCCTGGTGTCAGATTTGAACTAAACACACCATGTTACAGCACTGAGGTCCTATACTGCTTCCTTATAGTGCTGCACAGTGACCAGTTTGTTCTCCATCTCAGACAGGAGCTCAGTGGTGAAATTACTGAGGGACTCTTATCCTTCCCCTCTTTATGGAGGTTCCAGAACCTCTCCAGGGCATTAGCATTTTAAAGCTAACCTCAAAGTGAGGCCTGGAACCTTCACCCCCAAACAGGTCATGCTGGGCATTTTGGTCTCTGTCTGTGGAGGATGGGTGGGGTGTTGTGCCATCCTTATTGTTCTGATCCGGACTGACACAACATGGGTTCTGAACAGCTGATATTGTGTCTCTATTGAAAAACAACAAATTCAAAGGCAAATACATATTTTACAAAGGGGCATGCTTTGTAAGTATGAGTGATTAAAATCTCTGGTGAAATGATAGTGGCAAGCAAACGATGGTGGTGAACCTTAAGATTCAACCTGGTGGGCGTACAAATTCATGAGTCAAATTACTCGTCACTCCGGAATGCTGGCCAGGGTGCATATTTAATTACACAAACATAAACATTAAATGCAGCGATCTGACCAGCTTTCCTGTGGTCATCTCCATTACAAAAGCTAAATCGTCCAATATTACAGTGAAAAGAATCATTCTGTCCATTGAAAATACACTCGCTCGCTAGCTCGCATTTTTAATAGCTTTACATTTCTCTGAAACAAACATTATTTCTGTATGCATTTCCAATGGGTTTGGTCGTGTTTTTTTATCTTGACATTGAAAGATGGATACCGTTTTCCATCGTTATCAACTACTGGTTATCTTCACATATGTGTTTAAGGTTGGCCTATCTGAATGTGCTGTAGGTTTGATCTTTGAAAAATTAAACTTGCTAGTGATAATGCAAGCCAGGGAACGCTGTCAGGTACAACTTCGTAACTTCGTAAAGACAATCGTCTTAGATGAATAGCGTTAGTATCTGCAGGAGATTCAAGTACAATCCAAACACAGCTTGCAAAACCAACATTACAAGATCATTACATCTTTCACCACGAGGAGTAAGCAAAGGGTCTTTGCTATTCTGGCTAAAGGACACTTAATCTAAAACTGACTCACAGTAGAGATAATGATGGTATATTCTGTTATGCAGTCCTGTCATTAAATACAATTGCATCATGTGAAACTGTTCTCTACACACAGAATGTATCTGATGTCCAGTCATTTGATTGAGTTAGGAACTCACTCACCACTTTCCTAACGGTCGTGGTAGCTGATGACATGCTCATGTATTTGACCTGTGTTTAGACACTCACCACCAGGGTGCTGCTCACTCACTCAAAAGCATATTGATTCTTTGGAGTTTCAGAAATGATCACTCTGGGAAACTAAAAATCCCACAGGTATGGAATTACACATTTTACAAAATTGTTTTAAAAAATAGTTTTTTATTGCTTGTGTGAATTAGTGAATAATGTTCAAATCTCTATGTTTTAACTATTCAGACATAATTTAACTTAGATGCTGCCCCTGTCAGGGGAATCATGTCATCCACCCACAACCAACACCCCGCCTGCCTGTCCCTCCCATACCCCCCACCTGAGTCTGTCCAACCAAATCCAACTCACCCCAACCCTAGAAGGCCCCTCCCATCCTTCTCCCACATACACAGTGAGGGAAATATGAGGGAAAGAGATGGAGAGACTGTGGAAACGAAGAGAAAGAGTTAAGAATGAAAGCGACATATACTGTATGTCATAAAACTGAAAACTGTAGAGATCATATATTTTTTAATTTTGAACTTTCATGTTTTGGATATCATATTAAATTATATTGTCTGACAGAATAAAAGAAAATTGCATAATGTACATGATATTTGCCCAGCAGTAGAAATAAATTCAGAATAAAGTTCTGTGATAGGTCTTGATCATAGTGGTCAAACATCACAGATTGAGGGTTAAAACATTCCTCTGACTTTTATAACTAACTGGCCACTTAGTTTCAGCAATATTACAAATGACAGTATTACTTGATATTTTATTTGATGTTCATTTTTCAGAATCCATTTAACAATATTAACATTAACATTAAAAAGTGACAGCAGGTTAAGGTATTGTGTAAAAAGTGACAGTAGGTGTTGCTGAATTGTGTTAAAAGCAGACCTGTCCTCAACACCTCTATTAGCTTTATAGGCAAATTGCATTGGGTCTAGTAAACCCTCCGCTTTGCTATGTAGCTTTTACTTGACCGATCTCTCAAATGATTTCATGACCAATGATGTCAGTGCCACTGGCCTCAGTGCCACTGAGTTCTTTGGGGGTTTTGTTCTTTGCTGTGGGTAACAATGATTGACTCCTTCTAAAGTTTGACTACTCTCTTATTGTTCTATGGATAGGTTAAACTCATAGGAGAAAATATCACACAGCTGTACTGCACATTTTAAGTAGTTTTCCCGTAATCCTATTTGGCCCAGGGCTTTTCCCAGTTTTCCATTTTCTTATCATACCTTTTACATTTCAGGGACTGAACATGTACTCAGTAGACTTAGGGAGTACTTTTACACTTGGTCACCATGTGTGTTGGACTGATTGAATGTATCTGACTGTGTGAACACATTCCATTTACACTTGGCCACATGACTGAGTCACCATGAGACGGATATAAATCTGATTTGCTATCCATGCTGTCAGGGCTCAGGTAGGACTCAGATGCGGATGTAAATGTTAATGGTTTTATTATCAGAAGCTAAAGTCCAAAATCCAGAAACGTGGTCAAACAACAGGCAATGGTCATAACCAGGAGTCTCAGCAAAAGTGCAAAAACACAATCCAAGAGAATGGTAGAAAGTCAGGCAGGTGAAGTTCAAAAACCAGAAGACACGGCAACAGTACAAAAACTCAAGGCAAAGATTCAAAAACCAAAAAACGGGCGGGCGGGACAGGGACAAAAGGCTCATCGTGCACGCGCGCACACGCACGCGCACGCACGCACGCACGCACACGCACACACAGGAACAGAAGTAAGTGAGACAAACTCACAACAAACAAAACATGAGGCAGGGTATAAATACACAAACTAACAGCAGGGCAGGTGAAACACATGAGTAAATCACAGGGTAGGTAACAAGGTGGGCGGAGCAACACAGAATTAAAAGAAAAGCACATGGATAGGGAACAGAAAACAAAAACACGGAAACAATCAAACAGAAGTGACAGTGAAAACAGAAACAACAAAACAGATCAGACAGGAATACAGATATTATATAGATTCACAATTCTAGCTCAATAATGATCATTATTGTTTGTACAACTGAATACTGAAAATTAGGGCCACAGTAAAATTGAAAATGTGCTTTTCTAGCTGTTGCAACTTTGAGAAGTGAATAATGCACTGATTTACAGGAACCAAAGAAAATATGAGCATGTTTTAAGATGCATGAAGTGCAATAAAATAATTATGTTTCCTGAATCAGACTGATAATGGTGATTAAAAATTGGAATCACGATAATTTGTAAAAAAATTGGGATTATATTTTTAACCATAATCATTCAGTTCAGAATTTCAGGCCAGTAAGCTGAACAGAAGCAACTGTGAATGTTCTGAAATGCAGACCTGATTATAAACAAGCTCTGAAACTGACTGATGCCTGAAAACAGGGAAAACAGACTGTAGTAGCCTAGAATATTGATTGCTTTTTTATTTAGTCTTTAATTTTTTCAGAGAATGACAGTTAAGTATCAGAGAGTAAATATTTTGTTTCTTATCTGAGCACCTTAATTGTGTTTAGTTAAACAACATCAAAAATGTCAACAGTTTTGACATTGGTGTCCCTACGTTGGGGTTTTTTGGTAAAATTCATAAAACCAATAACTATCAAAAAGTTTGGTCACAGGTCATTGAGAAATGATCACCATCAGAACAGACACGCTGCACTGCTGATCAGATGTGAACTAAAAACCCCCTTGCCTTCCTGTGACTATTCCTGTGAACCTTTAGCTGTGTGGTAATTTCTGCTTTTTTACTCTCATTGGAAGGAAATACAAACTTCTCACAACTTGTCAAGCTAACTCACTATTCACTCTAAAGGCTGGAATTTGTTTTAATACTGAAATACAGTATAAAAGGATCTTATAACTCCATCCTTAGCCCTGCTGTACACATTTGGCTCTGGGGCAAGAGTAGGGCCATGAGTGACGCTTAAAGCCCAGAGTTAGCCTGAAAAAGACTGTGGAAAAGGTAGCTGGGCCATTAGCCCCAAATTCTGACAGAACTGAACAGAGGAAAAGGGGCTATTTGGGTCAGAACCACAACTGTAGAACTGTCAGACTTGAGCAGGACATCTTATTCTCAGTTGTAAAATGCTGCAGTTGGAGAGTGTAGCACAGACATCTTCCTCAGAGCATTGTAGATCTTACAATCCTCATTATCACTCTTTATCAGTGAGTACTATCAATACTACATTTAAAATATTAAGTGTTAAATATTAACACATCACCTCTTTCTTTCAGACTCAGCAGCTGTGTTCCTACAGAGAAGTCCTGTGAAATTGTGGCTTCAGCTCTCCAGTCATCAGACTCAACCCTGAGAGAGCTGGACCTCAGCTACAATAACCTGGGAGATTCAGGAGTGAAGCTGCTCTGTGCTGGACTGAGGAGTTCAAACTGTAAACTACAGACACTGGGGTGAGTAGTGCTGTGTACTTTGTGACCTTTAGTAAATAGAGTTAGTGATTATGGCTCCAAACAGAGAAACTTTAAACAGTTCCTTCTCTCAATCAAACTTTTCCTCTCTCAGCCATCCCATCCCTCTCTTCTTATTTATATATCACAGCAAAGTAAAGCAGGATGAAACCCCATGAGTCTTAGGGTTGCCAGCTGTGTGGTTCCTGACCAGAATTATCTTGTGTTGAAGTGTGGTGTGAAAGTGGGATTATGTGTGTGTGTTTTCCATCCATAGACTAGTGTCGAGACAGCAACATGCATTTTATGATTATTTACCCTGCTCCCTTCTTTTATGGTCCCTTGCCATACACCCAGACATGGCCTGAGAGGGACAAATGGACTCCACCCCCTGGTAAATACCCCTGAATCAGTGACCAAAGAGGCAGCAAGCTTTTCAAGCATGGCAAGGAGCAGAGCTTTACTCAGAAACTGAAACGAAACACTTATGACATCCAAAATGGATGTTCATTTGGGGTTACCAGTTAAAAGCAGAATTGGGTGTGATACGACCCTCTTTGTTGTTGGTAAGCCCTAAGATGCCCCCAAATGTTGAATCCTTTTTTAAACATGCCCAACCATAGGGGGCTATCACCTGTCTCTCTCTCCCTCTGGCTCCTTCCCCTTCTGGAAGGTGTATGTGTGTGAGCGAACAGGTTTACTTAAACGAACCTGGAGTTACTTATGAGAACACCTGCAGAGTCTGCAGCATGTAGGTAGGAGATAGTTTGTCGGATGTGGCGCGCCCTTTTCTTGGTGATCGCATCAGCACTGAAGCTCTAATAATTTGCAGAGCTTTACATGGGGAGAGGGAGAGTAGACCCTGATTAGATAGCTGTTATATCATTCCCTGATGAGTATCTTTGTGAATGCTACCATTTTTCTCAGCTTAAATTAATTTTCAAAAATTAGACTCATATGATTACAGGACAGTTTGATGGTGTCCTACTTGGGGACAGAGAGTTCCCCTACCTGCCCTCTCTGATGACCTCTTACCCTGAGCCTTCTCTCTATGTTATCTACATTCTCTATCTAATGTCCCACCAATTTACCACCGGTTGAGGTTGAATGAGTGGACTATGCTTTTTACAGGTTTATAGTCTTATAAATTTACTTTCAACTCATTGACTCAGTCAGCTGGACTGGACTGTTTGGTCCCTTTATACAGGAGCTGCTGTGGAAGGGTGATTCCTGGCTGTTACCCCCAGGTACCCTTGTGCTGTTCTGACAGAGACTGTTTATCCTGGTGACTTTATCAAGAAATGGAAATCCAAACATAATGATCTCATTTCTACAGTCCATCCTAGTTTGTGTGATATCCTAACCAGGAGATATATGTTAACAGTCTTACATAAGAGGTACTTCCTGAAGTCCAGCTAATTACTGACTTACATGACACTGGGTAGTGAGCAGCTACTCACAATGAGGAGGTGTTGTTAAAAATGTAAGAAAGGGGCAGCACTCTAGGGATGTGCCCAATGCACCTGCAAAGATCATCCTGTAGCTGTGGTTGCCTGATTGGGCCAGATTTAACAGTCTACAGTAACTGACTAAATTACCATTAATCTGTCTGATAATAGGTTTGTCCCTTATAGCCAGAGTTACTTAGAGAGCCCACCTCTTCCTGGTGCCGATGAGAATAGGTCCATAAAGTTACATCAGCACAGCCAGAGGATTAAAGACCTGAATAGACTGAAAGGTTTTGGTAAGAGGAAGTAGAAGAATGATGCTCAGAGCAGCACGAGTCACAAGTAGACCCCCCTTTCCCCTTTTCACTGTGTGAAGAGTGAGATATCAGCACATAGTCTGATGTGGTTTCCACTGAAACACTGCTCAGTGAATTAGAGTGGGACCTGAGGTCGGCTAGACCGGATATTGGACCCAGATCAGAATGCAAAGTGTTTCTGTGCACCTGTTTATATGTGGCTCCTTGCAGAATTGAAGTGAGTGAGAATGAGACGTTAAGCTGTCTCTTACAGTGATTTGAATGATTAAGGGTGATTAATAATACCAATAATGAATAACAATGTTTTTCAAGTTTGTGTGGAGTTGTCAGTGTGTTACCAAGGGGAATTCACAACCACAGTGTGAGCTTTGCTGGCTGTTATTTGATTAAACTGCAGTAGACCGTGGTGTTTAAGAACATGTATATATTATATTATATATATTATGCTTTATATTATATATATGTATATGTATAATATATCTAGTGGTCAATGTGGGAAGTGCAATGATTTAAGTTCAAAGCTGCTTGGATCGGGTCCCATTATCTGTTTTGTCAGGAGGGAATGAGGCTCCTGACAAAACAGATAATAGGACCCTATCCAAGCAGCTTCGAACTTAATTAAATACAGCCAAATTATATAATCACAAAACATTGAATATGTCAAAATCTATCCCCACACATGCGGGCACCACAAAATGTAGAGAAAACGTACTATTCATCTGATGGGAACCAAGAAATATGAGGATAATGCTATTCCTCACAAAGGCTCCAGTTAAATGCAGGTGAAGTGTATGTAGTGCAAGGACAAACAGATAACACAATATGTTCATCTTAACAGTCCCAGTACAAGGCACCAATTAATCACTCATAAAATTACTGAAGTCATAACCTTTTTTTTTTTTTTTTTTTTTTTTTTCAAAAAATTTATTCAAATTACAATATTAATGGCAAACCAACAGGAATTACCATACCCTTTTAACAATAAAATTATTGATAATTAGTATTGCGGATCTAACCAATTTTTGAAGGCTTTAGTCTATGAATAGAGTGGTGTAGGGACTACAGAACTCTCGGTTAAATAGGCCCGCTCAACGCAGCCTAAAAGGTAGCTTCGAACCCCTGTGGTTAGCTACAGGGAACAGAGACGCATAGTCACGAGGCCACGAGACGAGTGGAACCCTGCTGCGGAGAGCCACGCAGCAAACCCCGGAATCCAGCAGAGCGAAGACCTGTAAGTCCCAAGAGGCCTGCAAAGAGGATCCAACTATGTGAATGACGGTATCGTACTTGAGAGAACGAGCGAGCAACCAACTCTGCGCCCTGGGAAACCAGAGAGGACAAAAGGAACGCACTGGACCCGTCTAACCAATGGAGAAAACCGCAACAGTAAGGCTGTAACACTGGGCACAGATAGATAACATAGCTTAGGTACATATGGTTATATTCATAACTAAATGTAATTAACTGTGTTATTTATTGTTCATAGCTGTAATCATTTTTGTGTTTGATCATTGTTTAGCTGGCTCCTTGCCATGCGCCGCACAGCGTTAGTCAGCAAATATCTCACTCAAACTACATTTTGCATGTGATCTATTTTGCTACTAACTTACGACAACCTGGCATTAGTGATCTGCACAATTACATCCATTTTACCACACTGCATGCGCCATTTTCCAGAAATGCTTAGCTTCAGCTAAGTTCAAAACTCCCACAATCTTTCTTTTTGTTCTCCATGAACACGTGTGCATCGTGCACACACCCAAGGCTGCGCGACCCCCCACACATAGGAGAACATTCCGACAACTACACACGCCAACGCCCATATACATTCCTGCACTATATGCAAACACACACGCACACACACTCATCGTTTATTGTTACATTGCAATAAATCGTGCTTTGCCGTTTTGTACATGTGTTCAATAAACTTTGTCACATTCCAAGGTTGTGTGTTTATTAAAATTTCATATATATTGAATTTTTGCCGGCCTCTGCAACTCCGAAGAACTCCAAATGCCTTCCCCTTTGATCAATCATTAACGTTATTAATTCAGTTATAACTGAACCAATAGTATTGTGATTTGATTATGATTAGTTATTAATATTATAATTTTTATTATAACTATTAATTTAATTATTACTTGGAATTTCGTATTTGTAGCTATCCAATGAGACTGATATATTTTATGAGACTGATATATGAGACTGATTAACCGTAGTTGCACCATTATTCGTAGAATAATGTTATAGAATTTCCACCACGTAAGTGATGCCCTCTGTTGTGGGGAATATAATAATAAAGTCTTATGTAACAGGTGCCACACGTGAGGTTTAAATAAGTCCTTACACTTTTGGTGCCCTGTGTGAGGAATACTATAACGAATCCCCACATTATTGGTGCCCCATGTGAGGAGAGTTGTATTGTTGGCTTATATTCATGTTGTGTAATATTATTTATAAAAACCTCTGGTCTTAATTTTAGAATTCATATTCTATAAAACAGACCCGCAGTCCCAAGTTTCCTGACCTACTTGGCCTGCCACAGAGTATAACAATTTGTGCTTACGAACAAGTGCAATAATTTAATTCAGTTGAATTATATTTAGCTATCAAACTACTATTTGGAGATGAATATAGTGATAATAATCACTTATGTTAACAACTATTAATCATTAATAACCTGAAACATAAAGCATTGCGCCCCTAGCTGTCACTACTGTGTATTTCAGCTTCTGTGGATTCTGAAACAAAGTATTGCGCCCCCTAGCTGTTACTACATGTATTTCAGCTTGTGTGTATTCTTAAAGACAAGATATTGCGCCCCCCAGCCGTCACTACCCTGTATTGCAGCTTGTGTGAATCTAACCGTAAAAGCTTTGTACTTTGTAAAAGCCAGCTGTTATTAAACTCGGATTTCAGCTTGTGCCGTTGTTGCAATTAAACCCACAAGGTGGTGCTGTAGCTACCATGTACTACAGTCGCAACTGTTTTAGAGAGTTTCAACTTTTGAGTGTGAATAATCCATTCTATGTCAGCTGAACCTGTTTGCTGATCCAGCAAACATTACATTTTTTTCTTCGTGCTACAAAATCAGTGGTAGCCTTACAGAAACTGTTACCTATATCTCATAGTAACAGCGTAGTGCACCACTCTCAACTCCAACTACAAAGATGGATTGCCTTCTTGGCAAACAGTTTATTTCTTCCTTGGCCCAAAACCTAGCCCCTGGTTACCTCGAATTCATAAACAAGTTGAACTTTTGTGACTGCAAGAAAGAAATAACTGCCTTAACCAGTAAGAACTGTGACCTGCACAGCGTGCCCAAAGAAATGTTGCTGTCCTGTTTGCTCTTGACCTTCCACAGGGTAACCAGCCTTGCCCTTCAAAGCAATGTTGCATTTGCACATGAAGGTAAGGTGCTAAAGGAGCAAAACACTAACCTTATTCGTGAGGTCTGCACTGCTAATAAGAAAGCAATGCGCGATTTAGATGACTTGCATTCAGCTGAGTCCAACCTTTGCTCATACCAAGAGGAGCGCTTGAAAATTAGAAGTGAACGACTCGTGTCAAGCACTTCTCAATCACTTTCCCAAGCAAGCCCCCTGGACGAACATCTCTTTCCTTTGTCACAGAAGGTTTTGACATGTCACACTTCGTAAACCCCATTTAGCCAAGCGCTATCTTTCCTTCCATCTTCCGCTGTAAGCTCTGCATTGCCTTGCAATATCAGTGAACATGGGAAAGGGGGGTCCAACTTTGATTCTGGTTTCTCAGATCAACCTTCATTATCTTGTTTGTTCCATTACTTCCCAGATGATTCAGATTCATCTGAACATTCTGGCAGTAATCCGCCTGTGTGGTCTCTTCACCACAAGAAGAACAATGCCTTATTCCCACACCAAGGCCACCGACACCTTTCTGCTTCCTGTCCTAGCCAGGACATAAAAGCAAGTCTCTTACCACATTCACCCCCACAAAACAAGGGAGAAAGTGAGAGGATCCACAGGGATCCTTATGACACAGGTAGCAATTCAACAGGTCCCTTTTCTGTTCATCAATCAGATAGACTTCCTGGTTCAGCCTCATGTTCTCACAAAGCAAAAGAGAGGCCTGAATCAGATGTTTATTCATCGAGGAGCAATTCCCCTGCAGCACACAGCAGGGAAGGAGGATCTTGCTCAAAACTTTTCCATCGTCATACTAGGAAAACCTATGATTCTTTAGCCACACTTTCCATCCAACAGGAAAGTGATGAGCGCCTTTCAGCTTTGGCCTCTCAGCCAGAGAGAAGATGCCAAGCACAGCGTGAGGCACAAGCCCACGCAACAAACAGCTCAGTCTCGCCCTCACCCCATAGGCAGACTTTGAAGACATCCGGCTGTCTTCGTTTCGAAGAGCTTGAGCTCCTAGCTAGAGACATGAAACCTTTTGATCCAGACAATCATGATCAAAACATTGACGACTATCTAATAGAAGTCGAACACAATCTCTCTGACTCGCTCCATGCCACTCAACAGGAGAAAATCTGACTGATTTGGAAGACTAGCTCTAGATCTGTCCACAGATTCATAGAGTCACAACCTTCCAAAATCATAAATGACTATGTTCAGCTTTGTGAAGCTCTGGCTGAAGAATACTCAGCTTTTTCGGATGAAACATCAGCAACTATCACAGCCATTTCAGTAAAGCACAACCGTTCTGAGCACCCTTGAGAGTTTTACAGACGTTTGAGGTGTGCATTCTTTCACGGCAAGAATGGGCCTGGCCTAGAGGAAGACCCAGCCTTTAAGTCCCTTTTCCTACACAATCTTCAGCCTTGTGTACGGACTCAGGTTGAGCTCATGGCTTGACAAGACAATCCTTCAATGTGGGAAATCCGCAAAATGACCCAAATGGTTTGGGAGACTGTTGTTTGCCCCAGCACAGAAAGGGTGGAAAACAAAATGGCCCCCTTGAAGCCAACAGGTTCAGGTAATTCTGCTGCGAAAACTGTCAGTCCAAACTCAGAAGACCATCTGTTGCACCGCAACACAACCAAGGGGGGTGGCAGTGGTCCACTGAAGGACAACTCAGATAACCATAGTGTCCGCTATCAACGCCGTGAACATAGACCCAGGAATACAGAAAGAAGACCAGATCCGCATGTCTTGTTCCAGACAAGACCCATTTGTGACTCCATAGTTGACTTGCCAAAAACATTGACTGACCTCTCCAGGAGTTCATCAGATGACGACCGAGATGTCTCTGATTTCATTTCTGATTCTGAGTGCGGCTACTCAGAGATTCACATCTCAGAGCCACGAATTAAGAAACATTTAAAGCCGAAAAGGTATAGAGGTCAGTTCTCGTTCTTAGGAACTAAGTAGCAATAGTCACAGTATCCTATCTTAGGTTCACTCCAAAAACAAACCCCAGTTTGGCCAGTCTGCTTAGAGCATATTTTTCCCACAAACTCGACACACCTACCTGACAAAGGGGGGTGTATTTAACACGAACATTGAACTGGTTACCCACTGACATCAGCAGAAACCCATATTCCTGTGCATACTAATAGTCAGGCCACTCTACTATTAGGTATGAAAAAGGAAACATACTACTAAGAAGAGTTAAGACCATCACCACGGTACAACCTTCGTAACTACACTGGTAATACTTTGTGGAAGTGCTTTGTAGGTACTCTGTTTATTCAAATACCTCAAAACTGAGAATAACTAAGGCAAAACCACAACCTATGGTACACTTGAAAAAAACCATGCATAGGACTTCTCCTTTAAACACAAGTTTTAAAGTGAGATCACAATTGCCAAATGTCCATCATGATACAGCCATCAGGACTTTTTAGTCATTTTCAAAACTACATAGATGACACCCTTTCACAGCAGTACACTGCTGAAGGGACAAAATTAAGTCTGCACAGCCCAGACTTACTCACTACACCCTGTAGTCTTAAGGTCATCTGATCCATAGAGCACCTCCAACATGTTGCCTTTGAATCTCTCCTAAAATGGCTATGTCATCCCATTCCGAACCTCTTAACACTAACTGGCTTACTAACATTCCTGTTCCTGACTAACCCTAAAGAACTGAGACACATTCATTGGTATTTTGTTTGCTGCGACTGTCAACCTTGTCATTGTTTTGTTATTTTGACCGTGTCTTTGTAACTGTTTGATGACATGTTGCTCTTGCTTAGCCAAGTTTAGTTCGTACCAAAGATGTGCCCAGAATGTTTACAGCCAGTAGTGTATACTCAAAATGCATTCATCTAACATGTCCATACTATTATCACTCGATATGAACTGCCCAGATGTTACAGGCCTGAAAGAACTGTTACCCAACTTTCCAGCTGTGGACTGCATCTAGGACTCATGTGCTCTCAGGGATTACACCAGAAGTGGAATCCAGAGACCAAAGGGGGGATGTAGGGACTACTGGACTACATTCCCCAGAGTTCCACAGCCAAATTTCAAGGATAACTAACTCACAGCGTAACCATGTTAAAAGCCATAAAACGTAGGTAATAAAAAGGACCAACACTCCAGAAATTTCTTCACTCTTCACATTCTCTTCACCCTCAACTACCCTCTCGCTTTTGCCTTGCGTGCTGAACGCATGCATGAAACTATCTCATCTGGGCCTGGCGTGCACACCGCACGGCAAGCAACTCTATCCATTGTCTGCCTTGTGTGCAAGAACTCTCTCGGTTAAATAGGCCTGCTATAATTAGTATTGGGGATCTAACCAATTTTTGAAGGCTTTAGTCTATGATTAGAGTGGTGTAGGGACTACAGAACTCTCGGTTAAACAGGCCCGCTCAACCCAGCCTAAACGGTAGCTTCGAACCCCGGCGGTTAACTACAGGGAACAGAGACGCATAGTCACGAGGCCACGAGACGAGTGGAACCCTGCCGTGGAGAGCCACGCAGCAAACCCTGGAATCCAGCAGAGCGAAGACCTGTAAGTCCCAAGAGGCCAGCAGCCTGCAAAGAGGATCCAACTACGTGAACAACGGCATCGGACCCAAGAGAGAACAAGCAAGCAACCAACTCTGCGCCCTGGGAAACCAGAGATTGTAACAAAAGGAACGCAGTGGACCCGTCTAACCAACGGAGAAAACCGCAACAGTAAGGCTGTAACACTGGGCAAAAATAGATAACATAGCTTAGGTACATATGATTATATTCATAACTAAATGTAATTAACTGTGTTATTTATTTTTCATGTCTGTAATCATTCTTGTGTTTGATCATTTTTTAGCTGGCTCCTAGCCAAGCGCCGCACAGCGCTAGTAAGCAAATATCTCACTCAAACTACGTTTTGCATGTGATCTATTTAGCTACTTACCTACGACAACCCGGCATTAGTGATCTGCACAATTACATCCATTTTACCACACTGCATGCGCCATTTTCCAGAAATGCTTAGCTTCAGCTAAGTTCAAAACTCCCACAATCTTTCTTTTTGTTCTCCATGAACACGTGTGCATTGCGCACACACCCAAGGCTGCATGACCCCCACACATTGGAGAACATTCAGACAACTACACACGCCAACACCCATATACATTCCTGCACCATATGCACACACGCACACACACACACTCATCGTTTATTGTCACATTGCAAAAAATCGTGCTTTGCCATTTAGTACATGTGTTCAATAAACTTTGTCATATTCCAAGGTTGTGTGCATATTAATATTGCATATATATTGAATTTTTGCCAGCCTCTGCAACTCCAAAAACTCCAAATTCCTTCACCTTTGATCAATCATTAACGTTATTAATTCAGTTATAACTGAACCAATAGTGTGATTTGATTATGGTTAGTTATTAATATTATAATTTTTATTATAATTATTAATTTAATTATTACTTGGAATTACATATTTGTAGCTATCCAATGAGACTGATATGTTTTATGAGACTGACATATGAGACTGATTAACTGTAGTTACACCATTATTCTTAGAATATGTTATAGAATTTCCACCACGTAAGTGACGCCCTCTGTTGTGGGGAATATAATAATAAAGTCTTACGTAACTGGTGCCACATGTGAGATTTAAATAATTCCTTTCACTTTTGGTGTCCTGTGCGAGGAATACTATAACAAATCCCTACAGTGGCTACAGTCAATGTTTAAGTGATAACAACACAGACAACCAGTTATAAATACAAAGGCTTCATTATTCGCAATGATAGAAATATGTGGATGAAAGCGAATCTTTGCGTGTAGATTTAGTCAGAACACACAAAGAGTGTGAGTGTGAGTGTGTGTGTATGTGTGTGTGTGTGTGTGTGTGTGTGTGTGTGTGTGTGTGTGTGTGTGTGTGTATGTTGTGACACAGTGGCAGGTGTGGCCACTGTGCCGAGTGGTGAGGGAAGGAAAACACAAGGAAGGTTGAACCAAAAAGGGCCGAAGGCCGTTTATTTACCCCTCCTAGGGGAAAAGGAAAACTTCTACAAAAGAAAGGTCTTAACACAAAATAGGGTCAAACACAAACGCAGCACAGCCATCCCTAACACAAAAAAGTCCAAAGGTTCCAACCCCTGCAGCCTCTCAGGCTGTGCTTAAATAGTGGGCCTAATTGGAGGCAAGTGCTCACAGCTGAGTTGATTAGGAATCACTCTCAGGTGAGCCTGCCTGTTTGTGAGGCCTCTGCTGTTGCAGCTCCAGTTCCTCTTCAGGCTGAGGGAGGAACCAGGAGACTGACAGCAGTACAGTGGGAGGAGCTGAGGCACTCGCTCCTCTCCTCCACCTCTCCCGGCGCCACATTCCCCCTAGCTTCAGACCGTAGGGAGGAGGCGAAAATACATTAGCGCCGAGAGAGAGCATTTCGGGCCCATCAGGCCCCACCCCCAGGGTCAAAGACCACACAGGCCATCAAGCCTGGCAGGCCCCCAGGGGAGGCCCAGAACCCCAGCCTGGTACAGTTTCTGGGCAACGGAGGGCCAGCTGGACCCTCTGGGACAGCAGGCAGAAGTCTGGCTGAGGCCTCTGGAAGGCTCGCGAGGACAGTGGGCGGTGGGAAGCAGTCCAAGCTCTCGGGCAGGCTGGCTGGATCGGTGGGCGGGGGAGAGCAGGCTGCGCTCCAATGCAGAGCCACTGGATCAGCAGGCAGAGGGTAGGCCCGGCTCTGGAGCAGGCCCTCTATGTTGGAGGGCAGTGGAGAGCAGGCCAGGCTCTCTGGTAGACCCGCTGGGTCAGCGGGCGGAGAGCAGGCCCAGCTCTTGGGCAGGCCCACAGGGTCAGCGGGCGGAGAGCAAGGCAGGCCCACTGGGGTAGCGGGCAACAGAGAGCAGACAGGGCCCCTCTAGCAGGCCCCTTGGGTCGATGGGCAGAGGAGAGCCGGCCAGGCTCCCTGGAAGGCCTGCTGGGTCGGCAGGCGGAGAGCAAGCCCGGCTCGCAGGGAGGCTCGCTGGGCCAGAGGGCGGCGGAGAGCAGTCTGAGCTCTCTGGCAGGCCGGCTGGGTTGGCGGGCGGTGGAGAGCAGGTCCAGCTCTCGATCAGGCCCACAGGGTCAGCGGGCGGGGAAGAGCTGGCCCCGCTCTGGAGCAGGCCCGCTGGGCTGGAGGGCGGCGGAGAGCAGGCCAGGCTTTCTGGAAGGCCTGCTGGGTCAGCAGGCAGAGCGCAGGCCAGGCTCTGGAGCAGTCCCACAGGGTCAGCAGGCGGCGAACAGCAGGCGCCGCTCTGGAGCAGGCCCGCAGGATCAGCGGGCAGTGATGAGCTGGGCAGACCCACTGGATCAGCGGGCGGCGAAGAGCAGGCCAGCTTCTCTGGACGACCTGCCGGGTCAGCAGGCGGAGAGCAGGCCCAGCTCTTGAGCTGGCCCGCAGGGTCAGCGGGCGGAGAAGAGCAGGGCAGGCCCACTGGGTTGGCGGGCGGCAGAGAGCAGGCCAGGCTTTCTGGAAGGCCTGCTGGGTCAGCCGGCGGAGCGTAGGCCAGGCTCTCGAGCAGGCCAACTGGGTCAGCGGGCAACGGTGAGCAGGCCCGGCCCTCGAGCAGGCCCAGCGGGTCAGCAGTCGGCAAGGAGCAGGCCCCGCACTCGAGCAGGCCCACCGGGTCAGCAGGCGGAAAGGAGCAGGCCCCGCACTCGAGCAGGCCCACCGGGTCAGCAGGCGGCAAGGAGCAGGCCCCGCACTCGAGCAGGCCCACCGGGTCGGCAGGCGGCGGAGAGCAGGCCACGTCCTCGGGAAGGCCTGCTGGGTCAGCAGGCGGCATCGAGCGGGCCACGTCCTCGGGAAGGCCTGCTGGGTCAGCAGGCGGCATCGAGCGGGCCACGCCCTGGGAAGGCCTGCTGGGTCAGCAGGCGGCATCGAGCGGGCCACGCCCTCGGAAAGGCCTGCTGGGTCAGCAGGCGGCATCGAGCGGGCCACGTCCTCGGGAAGGCCTGCTGGGTCAGCAGGCGGCATCGAGCGGGCCACGTCCTCGGAAAGGCCTGCTGGGTCAGCAGGCGGCATCGAGCGGGCCACGTCCTCGGGAAGGCCTGCTGGGTCAGCAGGCGGCATCGAGCGGGCCACGTGCTCGGGAAGGCCTGCTGGGTCAGCAGGCGGCATCGAGCGGGCCACGTGCTCGGGAAGGCCTGCTGGGTCAGCAGGCGGCATCGAGCGGGCCACGTGCTCGGGAAGGCCTGCTGGGTCAGCAGGCGGCATCGAGCAGGCCACGTGCTCGGGAAGGCCTGCTGGGTCAGCAGGCGGCATCGAGCAGGCCACGTGCTGAAGGCCTGCTGGGTCAGCAGGCGGCATCGAGCAGGCCACGTGCTCGGGAAGGCCTGCTGGGTCAGCAGGCGGCATCGAGCAGGCCACGTGCTCGGGAAGGCCTGCTGGGTCAGCAGGTGAAGAGCAGGCCCCTCTCTCAAGCAGGCTCGCTGGGTTGCCGGCCGATGGAGAGCCAGCCAGGACCTCTGGAAGGCCTGCTGGGTCAGCAGGCGACGAAGAGCAGGGCAGGCCCGCTGGGGTGGCGGGCAACAGAGAGCAGACAGGGCTCTCTACCAGGCCCATTGGGTCGACGGACAGAGGAGAGCCCGCCAGGCTCCCTGGAAGGCCTGTGGGATCAGCAGGCGGTGAGGAGGCCCGGCTCTCGAGCAGGCCCTCTGGGTCAGCAGGCAGTGGAGAGCAGGCCCGGCTCTCTGGAAGGCTCGCTAGGCCAGGGGGCGGCAGAGAGCAGTCTGGGCTCTCTGGAAGACCTGCCGGGTCAGCAGGTGGCAGAGAGCAGGCCCCGCCCTCACGCAGGCCCACCAGGTCAGCAGGCGGCGGAGAGTAGGTCTGGGTCTCAGGCAGGCCCACGGGGTTGGCGGGCGGTGGAGAGCAGACCGAGCTCTCTGGACCCTGTAGTGACTGGGCAGGGACTGGTGATGGCTGGACGGCTGGGGTCAGTGGGTACACCTGGAAGGGCGTGAGTGCCCTTCTCTCCTCCTCCGTCCTACGGAGAAGGAAGTTGTGTATGGCCACGTTCTCAGGGTCCGGGCACTCACGCCAGTGATGGTCTTCGGCCCGGCCACAGCTCCCACAAAAGCCCGACCCCGGCTCTGGACACACCGACCAATGGTGGGGATCCCCGCACCAGTCGCACCACGGAAAGGACCACTCCAGTCCCCCCCCAGGATCCACCTTGGGCCCCGCCGAAGGTCCAGGCTCCCCTCCTGGGGCAGACCAGTCCATAGCTTCAAAAGGGTCCCTCCTGTCCATCAATGGGGCCGTGGGCAAGGCCTCCCCAGCTGCCAGACAAAGCAGCTCTGCCAGCAAGTCTGTTGGGCAGGCCTCCACATCCTCCTAGGTCACTCGCCTCTCCCAGCAGGGCCAGGAGCTGGGGCCCAGCAGTCTCTGGTGCCCCACCTGGCTCTTCTGCTTGGCCTTCTTCCTTCCCGGGATGGCATTGTGTTTTTTTTTTTTTCCTTCCTTTGTTGGAAGGGGAAAAGGAAAAACCCCAAAACCAAAACTGGGGGAAGGGGAAAAAAAACCCCAAACAAAAACTGCCTTCCACTCACGCACTGGGGCCTGATGCCCGCATTCTCCACCAATATGACACAGTGGCAGGTGTGGCCACTGTGCCGAGTGGTGAGGGAAGGAAAACACAAGGAAGGTTGAACCAAAAAGGGCCGAAGGTCAGTTTTTTACCCCTCCTAGGGGAAAAGGAAAACTTCTACAAAAGAAAGGTCTTAACACAAAATAGGGTCAAACACAAACGCAGCACAGCCATCCCTAACACAAAAAAGTCCAAAGGTTCCAACCCCTGCAGCCTCTCAGGCTGTGCTTAAATAGTGGGCCTAATTGGAGGCAAGTGCTCACAGCTGAGTTGATTAGGAATCACTCTCAGGTGAGCCTGCCTGTTTGTGAGGCCTCTGCTGTTGCAGCTCCAGTTCCTCTTCAGGCTGAGGGAGGGAACCAGGAGACTGACAGCAGTACAGTGGGAGGAGCTGAGGCACTCGCTCCTCCCTCCACCTCTCCCGGCGCCACAATGTGCTCTCCAGAGGCTGGGTTGGTGTATATTTACAGTGTGTGTGTGTTGTCTCCACAGGCTGGGTTGGTGTATATTTATAGTGTGTGAGTGTTCTCTCCACAGGCTGGGTTGGTGTATATTTAAGAGTGTGTTCTCTCCACAGGCTGGGTTGGTGTAATCTCACAGAGGGCTGCTGTGATGATCTGGACTCAGTCCTGCGTTCTCCCCACTCAGAGCTGAGAGATCTGGTGCTCAGAGACAACGAGCTGCAGGATTGGGGAGTGAGAGCACTCTCTGCTGGACTGGAGGACCCACACTGTAAACTGCAGAGACTGGGGTGAGTAACAAACACAAACCCCCTCTTTCATGAAGGGCTCAAATGTGACTAAATATCCCACTGATATTAATAATGACTCAGGCTAAAGCTTTCTGTTCACTTTGCACAGTCAACCCATGATTTTAAAATGTGTGTTCTTTCAAAAGCAATTTCGATGTTCATAGGGGAATAAAATACTGAATTGTTACATTTGAAAATAATTTATTCAGTATAACAGTATTAATTACATACCTTCAGTTATAGAAAACAAAGAAGTAAATTAATCAGTCAAACTCATTAAAATAATGATAATAAGGTGTATACTACTATTTCCACAGCCCTGTAATTTAATATTCAGATACTATAAGGTTTATCTTGGATAAAAATTACAGTACGGTAAGTTGGTGCTGAATTTTTGTACATATCCCATTAGTATAGGCAATAAAATCAATGGCAGTTCTGTTCTGAAGAGTTGTGTTTTTCTCCCTATAAATTATTAAAAGTATTGATGATGGTGCCAATATTGTCTCATATAGTTTAACAGTATCAGTAAGATATCAATAAGATCTTAATGATACCCATCCGTAGTGAGAGGTAACTGTAGTGAAACACAGATTGTGTTCCCTGTGTGGAGACGGATAAATCATACATTTGTCAGAAGATTCGTGCCGAGATCTTCTGGTCCCCCCTTTGGAAGGGTGCACAGGGAAACTGGCTTCATTCCCCCTCTGGGAGGAAAAATTGGAGATTAAATACGCTCTCTGGTGAGAATGTTCCACTTCTCTCTCAGAGGCAAAGGGTTAGATGACAGCGGCCTGGGGAGCGATCTCTCATCTGATGCTGTAAAGCATAAGTGCTGTTCAACCCATAGGTTTGTCCCTTATGGCCAGAGTTTCTTAGAGAGCCCACCTCTTCCTGGTGCAGGTGAGATGAGGATCATAAAGTTACATCAGCACAGCCAGAGGATTAAAGACCTGAACAGACTGAAAGAGGAAGTAGAAGACTGATGCTCAGAGCATCATGTGTATGTGTTTTCTCCAGAGGCGAGGTTGCTGTATATTTATAGTGCGTGTGTTTTCTCTCCTCAGGCTGGGTTCATGTATGTTTTTAGAGAGTGTGTTCTTTCCACAGGCTGGGTTGGTGTGTATGTAAAGTGTGTGTGTTCTCTCCACAGGCTGGGTTGGTATACATTTATACCCCCTTGCCTTCCTGTGAATACTCCTGTGAACCTGTAGCTGTGTGATAATTTCTGCTTTTTTACTCTCATTGGAAAGAAATACAAACTTCTCACAACTTGTCAAGCTAACTCACTATTCACTCTAAAGGCTGGAATTTGCTTTAACAATGAAATACAGTCGTGGAAGGATCTGATAACTCCATCCTTAGCCCTGCTGTCCACACTTGGCTCAGGGGCATGAGTGAGGCTTAAAGCCCAGAGTTAGCCAGAAAAAGACTGTGGAAAAGGTAGATGGGCTATTAGCCCCCAATTCTGACAGAACTGAATTTTGGGTCAGAACCACAGCTGTAGAACTATCTTATTCTCAGGTGTAAAGTGCTGCAGTTGGAGAGTGTAGCACAGACATCTTCCTCAGAGCATTGTAGATCTTACAATCCTCATTATCACTCTTTGTCAGTGAGCAGGATCAATACCACATTTAAAATATTAAGTGTTAAATATTAACACATCACCTCTTTCTTTCAGACTCAGCAGCTGTGGTCTTACAAAGGAGTCCTGTAGAATTGTGGCCTCAGCTCTCCAGTCATCAAACTCACCCCTGAGAGAGCTGGACCTAAGATGCAATAATCTGGGAGATTCAGGAGTGAAGCTGCTCTGTGCTGGGCTGGAGAGTCCAAACTGTAAACTACAGACACTGGACCTCAGCTGCAATAATCTGGGAGATTCAGGAGTGAAGATGCTCTGTGCTGCACTGAAGAGTCCAAACTGTAAACTACAGACACTGGACCTCAGCTACAATAACCTGGGATATTCAGGAGTGAAGCTGCTCTGTGCTGGACTGAGTCCAAACTGTAAACTACAGACACTGGGGTGAGCATTGCCATGTACTTTGACCTTTCGTAAATAGAGTTAGTGATTATGGCTCCAAACAGAGAAACCTTAAACAGCTCCTTCTCTCATTTTACTCCTCTCTCCCCAGCCTTCCTTCCTTTGTCCAGATTGATCCCATCCTTCTCTTCTTAACTCCTCTATCATAGCAAAGTAAAGTAGGATAAAACCCCATGAGTCTTAGGGTTGACAGCTGTGTGGTTCCTGACCAGGATTATCTTGTGTTGAAGTTCAGTGTGAAAGTGGGATTATGTGTGTGTGCTCTATCCATAGACTAGTGTTGAGACAGCAACATGCATTTTATGGTTATTTACCCTGCTCCCTTCTTTTATGGTCCCTTGCCATGCACCCAGACATGGCCTGAGAGGGACAAATGGACTCCACCCCCTTGGAAATACCCCTGAATCAGTGACCAAAGAGGCAACAGGCTTTTCAAGCATGGCAAGGAGCAGAGCTTTACTCAGAAACTGAAACGAAACACTTATGACAGCCAATATGGATGTACATTTGGGGTTACCAGTTAAAAGCAGAATTGGGCATGGTGCAACCCTCTTTGTTGTTGGTAAGCCCTAAGATACCCCCAAATGTAGAATCCTTTGATAAACATGCCCAACCACAGGGGGGCTATCACCTGTCTCTCTCTCTCCCTCTGCCTCCTTTCCCTTCTGGGCGTGTCCGTGTGTGTGTGTCTCTGTGTGCATACGTGCATGCCTGTGAACGAGTGAGCGAACAGGTTTACTTGAACCTGTGTTTCTCAACCTTTCTTGAATGAACGCCCCCTCACCTCATCATGACACGCCCTGCTCCCCCACCCCCAAAAAAAAAACAAACACATTCAAAGGCAGTGATATGATATACATGTAAGTATATGCAGTAGAAATCAGTGGGTAGAGTAGATCATTTGACCAATTGACCATGCCAGAAATATTTAACAGCGAAAAACTCAAATTACAAAACTGACTCACAGAGACCAGTGTTTTTGGTCAAAATGATTGTCAAAATGTTGGAATATGCGTGATGTATTCTTTTTTTAGAAAAGGCCTCAAGTGGTTATATTTCTATAAATGTTTTAATATGATTAGGCTACATGACATGTATGTTTCCTATCAGAGAAGCAGTCATTAAACAAGAACATTGTTCATAAGCCTATTTTTAAACACTTGCCCTCTGATTTTTTAAGTATACATACCATTCCAGGCCTACGAGGAAAATATTGTCTTTGGGGAAAAAAACAACAACACTTGTGAACTGATTGAAATTGTTGTAAATATGTGTTTGCAAATTCACAGAAAAACAATCAGGCAAACAAAACTCACGAAGTGCTGTGAAGGGACACCCTTGCATATACCTATGACCAGGCATATTAAAAGATGAAAGTTGAAAAAAAGGAGAATGCCTGATCAGCAATTGCTTACCAAATAAAAACTACCCGTAAGTAGCTCTCGTAGCTAGCTAGCATTTTGCATAACTGCTTAAAGCTCTTCTCAGCTAACTTACAGAGCTAATCAGTGACGTGCGGTCAGGGGAGGCAGGTGAGGCAGTGCCTCACCAGCCATCATGGAAAGAAAGAAAATATATAATAATAAAATAATTTAAATTGTTATATTAATCCGGTGGTTTGTACTAAAAAATATTTATTTTTCATTTAGCTTCACCAATTTCGATTATTCTTTCTCCAAAATCGCTGAATTTTCTTAATTTCCCATTCAAATGCTTGGAAGCGATGCCAGTGAGGCAGCAGCGAGCTCAGCCTCACCTTGGATTGCGCAACCCTGGCTAACTGCGCTGGCTGCTAAGCGGAGAGCATGTTGCTGTACGGCGTCAATAAAATGGTTTAAACACACTTAATATGTAAACTGATTTTCAATAATTTAGCTTATGTATATAATGTACAGTGCTTTTTGTCACCAACTGTGTTTGTGTAACGTGTTTCGTGTGCTGAGCGATTATAAACGGCAGAGAACAGGTTGGAGGTGAGGCAGGCAGTTCTCTTGCCTCATGGCAGGGGGCTCAAGATCCCAGACATTCGTCTTGTCACTCCACAACTGCAGAGTAAGTGACAGCGAGCTAGGCTAAACGATACGGTAAGCAAGTCAAGTGCAGCGATAGATTATTAGAGATAGAGATTATTTTTTTCCTCTCGCCTATCCCGACTTTCAACATGGATGACTACATTTCGACACTAAAACAGTTTTCTCCAGTGGACTTTCAATCGAAGCAGGAGATAATAACTAAAGGAAGACCAATGCCGGAGCTGAAAGGATTGCTTGTATGTGTAAAGGATGCAGAAGTGAAACATAACCTGTAAACTGCTGTCAATCTACGCATCTATTTGCAAATCTGATTCTGATGACGTCAGTGCCTCACCAGCTATGAACCTCACCGCACGTCACTGGAGCTAATGTTAGTCAAAACAGATAACAACAATACCTACTTCGTGATTCACTGTAGTTGAGTGCTAGCCTCTTGCCACACCACCCATATTTAAAAGTGGAATTTATGTTGTTAATGCTAGCTCGTTTCCGAAACTCCAAGCTAACATCATGGTAGAAAAACGAAACGTGAAACCAATGTAAGATTCCGCGTTTTAATTGATTTTAAAGATAGTAACAGTGATAAGTCTGTAGCATAACAAGATGAGGTCAAGTATGGTGAGCATTTGTTCGACTGCTTTCTTATTGTCAACGTATCTGTATTTCCTGGTCTGCTGGTAAATGTATTGATTTTCATTTTAACCTAGCCTATGGTACTGTGACATACATGATTATAATAGTCTGTGAAGTAAATGGTTACCATTACACATTTGTAGCGAGCTCACAAACTCGCATGTTTCTCATTCAGAACAATTAAATAATTTTCTTTTAAAAATAGACTAACTTGCATTTGTACATCTTTTGTGTATTATTAAAGCCTGGCAGCATATGTTAAGGCTATACATAACCTATCGTAATGTCAAGCTCAGTCTTTCACCGGGGGATATAGGCTGACGATGCGTAGACCTATGTTGCAGCCCTGGTGCAACAACAGATAATAACCTAACAAATGTTTGGTAGCATCCTGATGTAACGGCTGTAGTACTCTATATCTTTAAATTTCATTGCTCTTAAAGGTGAGTAGTATTCTCCCACTACATGCCGTGTAGAATTCACTGCCCTGCTATAATCACTCCATGTTTGCTTTTTCCTTATGAGGAGTAGAGCACCGGACAAAGTAAGAGTGATTACTATGGCATCTTCCTTCATTATCGATGAGTGTCAAATGTCGTTGGAATGACACTGAAGTGTGTTTATACTTTTTGTGAACTTCAAAGCCGGGCGACATGAGAACGTTCATGAACATTCTGCGATTTCAGTATGTGAGTATGAACCAGCCTTTAGTCGCGCAAAAGTATAATTATATCTTTTGATTCAAATTCAAATGAACACTTTTTGTGCTGACAGGCTTAAAAGTTATGAATAACTGTGGTTAACACCCCCCCGTTTGTGCCTGAGCGCCCACTTCTCAGCTGCCTCGTCCCCAGCGCCCCCTAGCGTTATATGAACGCCCCCGTTGAGAAACCCTATTCTAAACGTTAGATTGCTCCTGCGTTGTTATAGCAATGGACGCTATGTCCACTGTTCAGAACCCATTGTTGCTGCAGGTCACATCAAATTTCCTGGACAGATCAAATTTCACATGACAGCTCCTCTGACATCCATTGCATGTCTGTTGCTCCTTGCGACTCTTTTGGCGATGGTTGTGGAGTTGGACTTGGCAGCGATGCCATCTTCCTCCCCAGGTCCTCATGAGATGAACAGTGTTTATCTGCAGGAGACTCAAGTACAATCCAAACACAGCTTGCAAAACCAACATTACAAGATGATTACATCTTTCACCACTAGGAGTAAGCAAAGGGTCTTTGCTATTGTGGCTAAAAGGACACTTAAGTTAGTGAGTTAGGAACTCACTCACCACTTTCCTAACGGTCCTGTTAGCTGATGACATGCTCATGTATTTGACCTGTGTTTAGACACTCACCACCAGGGTGCTGCTCACTCTCTCAAAAGCATATTGATTCTGTGGAGTTTCAGAAATGATCACTCTGGGAAACTAAAAATCCCACAGTTATGGAATAACACATTGTACAAAATTGTTTTAAAAAATGGTTTTTTATTACTTGTGTGAATTAGTGAAGATAGTTCAAATCTCTACGTCTCAAATACTCAGACATAGTTTAACTTAGATGCTGCCCCTGTCAGGGGGATCATGTCATCCATGCATGACCAACACCCCGCCTGCCTGTCCCTCCCATACCCCCCACCTGAGTCTGTCCAACCAAATCCAACTCACCCCAACCCTAGAAGGCCCCTCCCATTCTGCCCCCCCCATACACAGTGAGGGAAATACTAGGGAAAGAGATTGGGAGACCGTGGAAACAAAGAGAAAGAGCTTAGAAAGAAAGAATGAAAAAGACATATGATATGTCATAAAACTGAAAACTGTACAGATTATATATTTTTTTAATTTTGCATTTTACAACTTTCATGTTTTGGATATCATAAATATTTAATTATACTGTCTTATAGAATAACAGAAAATTGCATTATGTGCATAATATTTGCCCAGCAGTAGAAATAAATTCAGAATAAAGTTCTGTGATAGGTCTTGATCATAGTGGTCAAACGTCACAGATTGAGGGTTAAAACATTACTCATGACTTTTATAACTAATTGGCCACTTAGTTCCAACCAGAAACAATACGAAATAATTGTAATAATAACAATATTACTTGATATATTCAATTTGATGATCATTTTCCACAATCCATTTAACAACATTAATATGAACATTAAAAAGTGACAGCAGGTTAATGTATTGTGTAAAAAGTGACAGTAGGTGTTGCTGAATTGTGTTAAAAGCAGACCTGTCCTCAACACCTCTATGAGCTTTATAGGCAAATTGCACTGGGTCTAGTGAACCCTCCACTTTGCTATGTAGCTTTTACTTGACCGATCTCTCAAATGATTTCATGACCAATGAGGTCAGTGCCACTGGCCTCAGTGCCACTGAGTTCTTTGCGGGTTTTGTTCTTTGCTATGGGTAACAATGATTGACTCCTTGTAGAGTTTTGGTACTCTCTTATCATTCTATGGATAGGTTAAACTCATAGGAGGAAATATCACTCAGCTGTAATGCACATATTTTAAGTAGTTTTCCTATTTTAAGTAGTAATCCTATTTGGCCCAGGGCTTTTCCCAGTTTTCCATTTTCTGAACATACCTTTAACATTTCAGGGACTGCACATGAACTCAGTAGACTTAGGGAGTACTTTTACACTTGGTCACCATGCGTGTTGGACTGATGGAGGTCCTAGTTGATGATTTTTGTGTGCTGATGTATTTCCATTTGGGAGGTGTAAAGGTTACGGCCTGAATGCAGTGTGCGATCTTGTAGACCTACTTACTTTATGTCAGCACATCTGATATATCTGATCTGTTAATGACCACATCAAACCTCCACAGGGGAATCGTAACCAAAAATCACAAATATGACCAACTAAAGCAGGGCACGCATATCTACTACTATACATCTGCAGAGTGATGTACTATATTCTATAGCTTGTCATCAAGCTAAAATTTGCGTTAGAAGATGCCTCTGGCTCTAGTTGCTCTTCAGAGATGATTGGCTTAGATTTTTTGGTAAATGCAAAGTTTGTGAGTAAGCTTCCTTGTTTTCTTTTTGACATGTCTGTATGCTGACTACAAAACAGGGAAATGAATAAGGGCGATTTGGCGTGCAAACTGAGTGGGACTAAGATAGTTTGTTTTTTTCTGATCTTTGAGTTAAAGTGAATGAAGTTTATGATATTGTGCCACCACGCTTTGATGGTAATGGCAAGAATAGCATGCATGTCGGTATCTTTATTAAAGTGAATTAGTGATGAATCACCCTCATGCATAAATCATACATCAATAATAGCCTAATTTTACGCATGATTCATGATGATGAACATACAGAAAAATAGAAATGCATGGCAAAAATAGCATTTTGTCAATATTTTAGAGACCCCCCAAAATTTCACAAATCATGTTTTCAGTGGAGCTCATGTGTTATTAAGAGGAGCCAAGCTCCCCCTGGCTCCCCTGCCTGAATGACCAGATACTATTTAAAGTAAAATTACTTGCCAAGCTTTGACATTTCCATGTGTTTTTTTGTAATCAAGATACCATTTAAAAGAAGTTCAGACATTATGTTGTTCCAGTTTTAAAAAGTAATTACAATATGTTCACCTTCATCAAGCCATTTATAGCTTGTCCTTATGAAACTCCTTTGGCTTTATAGATGTACTGTTGACTCACCTTGCTTTTCAAATGAGCTAATTTAGTTCTTCTGGTTTATATACATTGTATGTACTTCAAAATTAATATTTATGATCAATTCATTTTCCTCCCTTTTTTTCAGAACCTGATTTCATTGCTAGGGTTTTGTATCTTTAGAAGGCCCCTGTTAAGATCATGTTTCTTGCTTTCCTGTATCCAGACAGAATTAATACATGCTATGATTTGATATCTAGTCGGCTCAAGTCCAAACAAAGAGGTATTATGTTTCCAGTAAGAGCATCTTCTTTTTGGATGAACATCATAAGTACTAAAAGCTATTACAATAGTGTTCTGGTCCAACAGTGGTGTTGGAACAACCTTTACTTTTACAATGTCAGGGCATAATGAATGTGATATAAACCATTGGTTGATCCTAGATTTAGATGGGCCAGTTTTATTACTCCAAGTAACCATATGATCAGGGTTCCTGACTCTTAAAATGCTGGTTGGGTCAAACATAGACATCATATTGGTTAAGGAAGTGTGATTAGTTTTGTTGTGGCCTGTGAGGTCATAAATCCATGTTAATTTAGGGCTGGTTTAAAATCCCCACCTAATTAAATGTTCAGATTAGGACTGATTTCTCAGAATTCATTATGAAGAGCATCTAGGAAATAATTACTTAACTTATTTTGGCTGTAACCATAACTATTCCCAGGCAAATAAATCATAATTACAAAACTGCCCATCTGTAATAACAACTGCCAAGTCATAATGACCTGCAGGGTTGAGATGAGATAAAATAACTTACATCTATGTTTTAAACAAGAAGCCCAGTTGAGCATGGAATTCTTTCAATAATTCGGTAGTAAGGTCAGTAAGGTACGGGATGAAGTGTCTACCCAGGGAGGCCGTGACACTATCAAGCTAGGAATATGTATCCTGTTTTACCACAAATGTTTTAGAATCCACTTCAATTGTATTTTTCATCATCATTTCTGATTGAAATGCCGGGCTTCTTACTTCTTACTTTTGAGGAGGAAAAGTTTGTTGGAGTTCTCAGTCCAGCAGGCTCCACTCGGACATTGTAGGTGATCACCCCAGTAATACTACTTGGTGGAAGTCTCTCGTAAATACTTGGCTACAGTATGAAACATCGATTTGACTGCATGTCGAATTTAAATATGATTATCAAACCTACTTTACTGCTGTCTCATATGACCGTCTATAATTGAGTTTAATTTGTAAAGCTACCAGAGTCAGACATGACGGCGCCATTTTGAGTCCCTATAGATTCACAATTCTAGCTCTGTGGTAACCCCTCATCATTCCATGTGGGACACAGCAACATATTGTACTCGCAGTTACATTTATCCTAGTTACATAAATTCATGTAATGGAACTTGACATAACTAGGTAAGAGGCAATCAAGTCACAACTGAAGTCAACGTAGGCTATGTGTGAGTAGGCTAAATTATGGCGATTACACGATTATAAAGCGAGACCTGTACAAAAACTATGTGAACTCAAAGCACGTTTTTTTTTTGTTTTATGAAAACCTGACATTGCCAACAGCCAAGCTGATAGGCAATTAGGCTTGAACAAGCAGTGGAGCTTGCTTCTCCTGCCACAGTAAGAGACTCAACAGAGAAGCTTTTCTGCCAGAGATTAAGAGCGACACTTTGTACCAGCTACCAAGCAAGCTTATTCTATTGGCGAGGTACTCGCTCGGCTACCCACAAGGTCTATGTTGAATATACTGTTCTGTTTTACACCAAATTGGTGACTTTGACAAATAAAACTTTAATTTGGATGCCATTAGTGGCTTGTGAAATTGAGCGACACGAATCGCGTACAGCCATAAACTAGCAGTACCCCTGCAACGCAGCGCTTCATTATTATATCCTCACAATAGTTCTGCCGTGAATTTTTCGCAGCCTGTTCTCTGTGAATGGATAACATTGGACTCTAGAGGACTCATTTAGTAATTGCAGCAGAGCTGAGAGAAAAACATTTAGATAAAGCAAAACTGTTCTGAATAAGGGCCCCAATGGATCCAGCTTTGTGTGTTATTTCATTTCTGGTTAATGCTACAGCTGTGTTGGTTTCCTTGGAAAACTGAGTATTATTGTTCAAGAGGTTCATTATTTTCAATTATACCAAAGACAAGTAAACACAACAAAAGATGGGAAAATGATGCACAGCCAAAATATTTACTTGCTTCTTACCCTAATCACAAAGTTTGATGATTAGACCTTGTGTAAAATTATATTTCAAATGATATAGGGTGACACAGAATTTTCTGGCTCATGGCATAGGGTTGTATATTTGTGAATCGGGTAATTCAGTGGTACAGTGCCACAGAATTAATTTATGCTGGATATATGATATTGACAGTGAGAGTTTAATCATACTACAAAATGTGGGTATTTATACAGACTATACTGAAGTATCAAAGGCTTTCCTGGTACTGAGAAAAATCACTCAATTCCAAAGAATTACTGAGCACTTTCCATCCAGCATATTATGAGAGTTTGAGGACACTGTGATACCTTTGGATGCTGAGCACATTGACCCAGAACCTGGTAAATGCTGGACTGTGATGCCAGTACAGGAGCAGGAGATGCCAGGGCCCGTTGAAGGCAGTAACGTGAACACAGAATTTGGAAATACTTTGATTTCACACCAGTTTATCACCATTGTTTGTACAACTAAATATTAAAAATAAGTAACACAGTAAAATTGAAAACAAGCTTTTCTAACTGTTGCAACTTTTTTTGTGAATATTGTGGCGCCGGGAGAGGTGGAGGGAGGAGTGAGCGCCTCAGCTCCTCCCACTGTACTGCTGTCAGTCTCCTGGTTCCCTCCCTCAGCCTGAAGAGGAACTGGAGCTGAAACAGCAGAGGCCTCACAAACAGGCAGGCTCACCTGAGAGTGATTCCTAATCAACTCAGCTGTGAGCACTTGCCTCCAATTAGGCCCTTTATTTAAGCACAGCCTGAGAGGCTGGAAGGGTGGCTGACACTTTGGACTTTTTTTTGTGTTTGGGATGGCTGTGCTGTGTCTTGACCTTATTTTGTGTTAAGACCTTTCTTTTGTAGTTTTCCTTTTCCCCTAGGAGGGGTAAATAAACGGCCTTTGGCCCTTTTGGTTCAACCTTCCTTGTGTTTTCCTTCCCTCACCACTCGGCACAGTGGCCACACCTGCCACTGTGTCACAATATATTTTTATTATATTTTTTGATATTGGTGTTCCTATGTTGGGGTTTTTTGGTAAAATTCATAAAACCAATAACTATCAAAAAGTTTGGTCACAGGTCGTTGAGAAATGATCACCATCAGAACAGACACACTGCACTGCTGATCAGATGTGAACTAAAAACCCCCTTGCCTTCCTGTGAATACTCCTGTGAACCTTTAGCTGTGTGATAATTTCTGCTTTTTTACTCTCATTGGAAGGAAATACAAACTTCTCACAAATTGCTCAGGGGCATGAGTAGGGCCATGAGTGAGACTTAAAGCCCAGAGTAAGCCTGAAAAAGATTGTGGAAAAGGTAGATGGGCCAGTAACCCCAAATTCTGACAGAACTGAATAGAAGAAAAGGGGCTATTTGGGTCAGAACCACAGCTGTAGAACTGTCAGACTTGAGCAGGCCATCTTATTCTCACGTGTAAAGTGCTGCAGTTGGAGAGTGTAGCACAGACATCTTCCTCAGAGCATTGTAGATCTTACAATCCTCATTATCACTCTTTATCAGTGAGCACTATCAATACTACATTTAAAATATTAAGTGTTAAATATTAACACATCACCTCTTTCTTTTAGACTCAGCAGCTGTGGTCTTACAAAGGAGTCCTGTAGAATTGTGGTCTCAGTTCTCCAGTCATCAAACTCACCCCTGAGAGAGCTGGACCTCAGCTACAATAACCTGGGAGATTCAGGAGTGAAGCTGCTCTGTGTTGGACTGACGAGTCAAAACTGTAAACTACAGACACTGGGGTGAGTAGTGCTGTGTACTTTGTGACCTTTAGTAAACAGAGTTAGTGATTGTGGCTCCAAACAGAGAAATGTTAAACAGCTCCTTCTCTCAGTTTACTCCTCTCTCCCCAGCCTTCCTTCCTTTGTCCACATTTGTCCCATCTCTCTTTTTTACTCTTCTTTCACAGCAAAGTAAAGCAGGATAAAACCCCATGAGTCTTAGGGTTACCAGCTGTGTGGTTCCTGACCAGAATTATCTTGTGTTGAAGTTCAGTGTGAAAGTGGGATTATGTGTGTGTTCTATCCATAGACTAGTGTCGAGACAGCAACATGCATTTTATGGTTATTTACCCTGCTCCCTTCTTTTATGGTCCCTTGCCATGCACCCAGACACGGCCTGAGAGGGACAAATGGACTCCACCCCCTGGTAAATACCCCTGAATCAGTGACCAAAGAGGCAACAGGGTTTTCAAGCATGGCAAGGAGCAGAGCTTTACTCAGAAACTAAAATGAAACACTTATGACAGCCAAAATGGATGTACATTTGGGGTTACCAGTTAAAAGCAGAATTGGGCGTGGTACGACCCTCTTTGTTGTTGGTTAGCCCTAAGATGCCCCCAAATGTAGAATCCTTTGATAAACATGTCCAACCACATGGGGTTATCACCTGTCTCTCTCCCTCTGACTCCCTCCCCTTCTGGAGCATGTTTGTGTGCGTGAGTGCATGCGTGTGTGTGAGTGAGCAAACAGGTTTACTGAAACAATCCTGGAGTTACTCATTAGAACACCTGCAGAGCCTGCAGCATGTAAGTAGGAGATAGTTTGTCGGATGTGGCGTGCCCTTTTCTTTGTGATCGCATCAGCACTGAAGCTCTAATAATTTGCAGAGCTTTACCTGGGGAGAGGGAGAGTAGACCCTGATTAGATAGCTGTTCTATCATTCCCTGATGAGTATCTTTGTGAATGCTACCATTTTTCTCAGCTTAAATTAATTTTCAGAAATTAGACTCATATGATTACAGGACAGTTTGATGGTGTCCTACTTGGGGACAGAGAGTTCCCCTACCTGCCCTCTCTGATGACCTCTTACCCTGACCCTGAACCTTCTCTATATGTTATCATATTCTCTTTGTCATATAACATCCCACTAAATAAACACTGAGTGTTGAATGAATTCTGCACATGAGGATAAATGTAGGAGTAAGAGCTGGAGGGTAAGAGAGGGAACAATGGGTTCTTCCTAGTTTTATAACTTTCATTGCCCATTGCGTGTTTCTGGGGTTACAGAATTGGCTGACTGTAACTGAGGATGTCAGGCTGGGGTGGTGCTATAAACATCACTGGTGTTTCCTGTGGAGTGTGTGGAAATGTAGTTCCATTGTCCCTACACCCCCCTTTGGTCTCAGGATGCGGCTTAAGCCAGTATTCCTTTCGAGCGCAAAAGTCATTCAACATTCCACAGGTCCTCAAGTTCATTTGACAGGTTATGTTAAATACACAGCTGTAGACATCTGGGCAGTTATGTGTAACATTTAACCAATCATGAATCATGTCATGAACATATCAAAAGAGAACACTGTTAACAGTCAAGGACTGACTATTAAGGTACACTCATATCTACTGATAACTCAATCAATAAGACATAATGGAAAATAAGAAAATACCAACACCTGCGAGGTTAATGCTTAAAGTGGTCGGGAGTGTTAGTGAGGTAGAGTATGAGTTGTCAGTGATCCAGTCATGAGAAGTCTGATCAGATGAACTTTTGACTGCAGTTTGAAGTCTGGTCTGGCCCTGGGTGGACTGGACTGTTTAGTCCCTTCAGACAGGAGCTGCTGTGGAAGGGTGATTCCTGGCTGTTACCCCCAGGTACCCTTGTCCTGTTCTGACAGAGACTGTTTCTTCTGGTGACTTAGTGAAGAAATGGAAATACAGACATAATGATCTCATTTCTACAGTCCATCCTAGTTTGTGTGATATCCTAACCAGGAGATATATGTTAACAGTCTGTGTCCGTACCTGTGGGTTTCCTTCATGTGTTTTTGGGGCTCTTAGGTTCTGAGTGACTTGGCACTTGCTCTGGACCTTCTGGTCAACCTCAGTTTTTTCATTTGTGGCACAATACGCAGGGTGTCCCAAATGCTCTGGGCTTCCCTTTTAATCTCATGCATTGATTGTTTATCTGTTGAGGACAAAACAAAATAATTACGAATACAGGGGTGGAAGTTGTGTAAGAAGAGAGATTTGAAAGTTTGACTCTCTTCTATACCTGACTTGTCTCAACCCTGTATTTAGACATACTGTAGCAACATATATTATCTTATTTGCAATTGACTATGATGAAGTTATTGTGCATCATGTCCACTCCATGCTGTAGAAGACGTTTAGTTTATTGTATTTCCAGTCTTGCCTGCATTTATGTTTAGTGGTTGCATAGGTCAGTGTGACGGTGAGCCAGCCAGATTTCACCTTAAATTTTAACAAAACTAATAGTGATTGGCACGTAGATTGTTACGATGGATGTTATTTCTTGGATGAAAATTGTTACCGAACGTATAATTCAGGGGCACATTTGCAAAATTCACATTTTTATTTTATCACATGATACTAAAGTCCAGACTACAAAAACTACAGAGCTATAAAATGAAGTGTTACTTGCCAAGACTGAAAAATACTTTGGCCGTAATGTTAAGCAGAACATTATACTTTTGCAAACTGCAGTTCTGAGAAAACAGCCTTTTACATTTTTGCATGCATTCTCAGCACAAAATACACATTTAAAAAAGGAATTGGTGCTTTTAATGGTTAGATTAGGATAGTGATTTACTCAGTTAGTAACTTCATTTTGAATTTGCAGTGTTGGAAATTGAAAATGAAGTAATTTACCACTAAATTAATGCTTTAACATCATTCAAGTTAAAGCATTAATTTAATGTTAAATTGTGATGCTTCTTTTTGCTTTTCTGTGACTTCAGTACATTAGCAGTTGCTCTCCTTATTGTTTTATATTAAAGACAGTATTTTTATCTGTTCAAAGTGGCATTTCTCTCATTCTCACTAGAACAGGGGTCGGCAACCCGCGGCTCTTTGGCCCCCCTGCTGTGGCTCCCACCAGCTTGGGAAAAAAAAAAGAAGAACAAAAGAATTTTTAAAAATTAAATCAGCTGTTTTTATATGTATTTACTCTATACTCTGAATGATTAAATTGAGCATTAATAAAACCTAAATTTTATTTAGCAATCCAAAAAGATCCATAAAGTTACATCAGCACAGCCAGAGGATTAAAGACCTGAATAGACTGAAAGGTTTTGGTGAGAGGAAGTAGAAGAATGATGCTCAGAGCAGCACGAGTCACAAGTAGACCCCCTTTCCCCTTTTCACTGTGTGAAGAGTGAGATATCAGCACATAGTCCGATGTGGTTTCCACTGAAACACTGCTCAGTGAATTAGAGTGGGACCTGAGGTCAGCTCGACCGGATATTGGACCCAGATCAGAATGCAAAGTGTTTCTGTGCACCTGGTTATATGTGGCAGGATGCAAATCATCTAGATACTGCAGAGTTTTTTTGCTAAAGGTTTGTAGATCTTGGAGGATGTTTGTTTTGAGCTTTCAAGTTTACAATCTCACTCACTAGTTACTCATTTGCAAAGAGAGCCAAGACAGAGTATGACTGTATTATTCAGTTCAAATTAGGTTAAGGGCAATTTAATAATGCGATTCAATTTCAGAAGTACTGAAGATGTTGGTATGCCAGTAAAATGACCGAATGGACAATTATTTTCATGATTCAGAGATATTGATAATGATTGTTCATAATCAATTAAAGCTGTCTCTGATAGTGATTTGAATTATTAACAGTGATTATAATACCAATAATGAATAACAATGTTTTTCAAGTTTGTGTGGAATTGTCAGTGTGTTACCAAGGGGAATTCACAACCACAGTGTGAGTTTTGCTTGCTGGTACTTGATTAAACTGCAGTCAACAGTCGTGTTTGAGAACATTTTCACCATTAAGTGGTCAATGTGGGAAGTGCAATGACTTAAGTTAGAAGCTGCTTGGATAGGGTCCCATTATCTGTTTTGTCAGGAGCCTCACTCCCTCCTTCTCCTCCAGGGGCCCCACTCTCTGCCTGTTTTCCAAAATTGAGTAGAATTTTCCTTTCTTTAAAAAACTTTAATTGCAGCCAAATGATATAATCACAAAATATTGAATATGCCAAAATCTATCCTCACACATGAGGGCACCAAAAATGTAGGGAAAATGTACGATTCATCTCATGGGTTCTCTCCACAGACTGGGTTTCTATAATCTCACAGAGGGCTGCTGTGATAATCTGGCCTCAGTCTTGCGTTCTCCCAACTCAGAGCTGAGAGATCTGGAGCTCAGAGACAACGAGCTGCAGGATTCAGGAGTGAGAGCGCTCTCTGCTGGACTGGAGGACCCACACTGTAAACTGCAGAGACTGGGGTGAGTAACAAATACAAACCCCCTCTTTCATGAAGGACTCTCAAGTGACTAAATATCCCACAAATATTAATGATGACTCAGGCTAAAGCTTTCTTTTCTCTTTGCACAGTCAACCCGTGATTTTAAAATGTGTGTTTTTCCAATAGCAATTTCAGTGTCCATAAGGGAATAAAATACTGGATTGTTACTTTTGAAAATAATTCCATTAAATTTCAGAAGTACTGAAGATGTTGGTTAAATCACCAATTGAAGGCTTTGTTCTATGAATAGAGTGGCTACAGTCAATGTTACTGACAATAACACAGACAACCAGTTGTAAATACAAAGGCTTCATGATTCACAATGATAAAAAATATATGTATGCAAGCAAATCTGAGTGTGTGTAGATGACTTAGTCAGAATACACATTGTGTGTGTGTGTGTGTGTGTTTTCTACAAAGGCTTGGTTGATGTGTATTTATAGTTTGTGTGTGTGTGTGTGTGTGTGTTTGGGCACCCTCGGTCGTGCACGAGTTTGGAGAAACTGAAAAACAAGTTCCAGAGGCAGGAAATGAGGTGAAAGAACACAACGTTTATTGATAACGTGCTGAGGGGTGGGGAAGTGGGGCCAAACAAAACTAGGGTCCTTCCTGTCCTGGGCTCTCACTGGGACAACAGCGCCTCCACCTGGCAGAGAGAGAGAGGACACAGGGGTGAGACAAGGTGAGGGTTAGAGGGGGTTCAGTGTTGAGGGCCTCGGGGTGGTGTCTCCTGTTCCAGTCCCAAGACCGTCTTTAGGTTCCAGTCCACTCTGGAAAGATCCACTCCACGGTTTAGTACTGGTTTCCTTTGGTTCAATGCAAATGATTACATCTCTTTATGATCTTGTGGTGGCACGTGGCTCCTTACCTCCAAACTGTATAGGAGCGCTCTCTCGCTCCCTTCCTCTTCTGAGACCCGAGGCAATCTGCTGGTGGTTCTTCTGTCCTGGCTTAAGAGGGCTGCTGGCTGACGACTGATACCGTTCACCTGGGGCTTCTGCCTGATGGGGAAAATGCAGCTCACCTGTGTGGGGAGGGTGCTCTCCAAGGTACTGAGCAGGTCCATGGAGTACCACTGGCCCTCCAGCACCTTCCCTAAGGCTCTGTGTCCAGGGGATGGCCGCTCTTCATGGTGCTGCAGACGCAGCCCCTGCTTTGTGGGGACACTGGTCTGGTATCGGGGCACCACAGTGTGTGTGTCTGTCTGTGTGTGTGTGTGTGTGTGTGTGTGTTTTCTCCACAGGCTGGGTTGGTTTATATTTATAGTGTGTGTGTTCTCTCCACAAAATTAAAATGGAAATTGAATTAATTGAAAATGATTCATTCATTATGACAATATTAATTACAGTTATAGAAAACAAAGAAGTAAACGAGTCAGTCAAACTCATTAAAATAACGATAATAATGTGTATACAACTAATTCCAAAGACCTGTTAACTTTATATTCACATTCTGTAAGGGGTGTTACACACTGCTATGTGTTTGGTAATGAACATCACTAATTCCACAGCCCAGTTATTTTACATTCAGATTCTGTAAGGTGTGTTTAACCAGAGCTGGTCTCCTTCTTTCTGCAGGCTGTCAGGCTGTCGAGTCACAGAGAGAGGCTGTGATTCTCTGGCTTCAGCTCTGCGTTCAAACCCCTCACACCTGAGAGAGCTGGATCTGAGCTACAATCACCCAGGAGACTCAGGAGTGAGAGCGCTCTCTGCTGCTAAACTGGACACACTTACACTGCTGTAAGTACAGAGAGTTTCCACACAGCACCTCATAGACACACTGCTGTAAGTACAGAGAGTTTCCACACTGCACCTCATAGACACACTGCTGTAAGTACAGAGAGTTTCCACACTGCACCTCATAGACACACTGCTGTAAGTACAGAGAGTTTCCACACTGCACCTCATAGACACACTGCTGTAAGTACAGAGAGTTTCCACACTGCACCTCATAGACACACTGCTGTAAGTACAGAGAGTTTCCACACTGTGTGTCACTCAGTCACTGTCTGTTCTGCTGTTCCTACAGGGTGGACCATGGAGGAGAGAGCAGGAACAAACCAGGACCCAGGAAATGTGAG
This sequence comes from Albula goreensis, assembly GCA_022829145.1. Taxonomy (NCBI): domain Eukaryota; kingdom Metazoa; phylum Chordata; class Actinopteri; order Albuliformes; family Albulidae; genus Albula; species Albula goreensis. Next base: position 38,382,326 of record CM040748.1, on the reverse strand, counting down.
TCTGTCAGCACTGAACACTCACTCCCTCCATTTCCTCTCTTCCCTCTCTCTTTCACATCTATTTTCAACTCTTTTTCCAGTCCCTCCCTTCACCATTCTCTTTTTCACGCTCAGACAGAAGTCTGTCCATTCATACAGTACTGTGTGTGTGTGTGTTTCTCATGGTCATTGAGTTTGGGCATTTTGTGTTTGTTTGCAGACGGTGTTTACAAACATTCACCCATATTTAGACACCTATGCATGAACACACACAAACAGCCCCACATACTCCAAACACACACATGAACACACTCACACAGAGGTGCACACACATACAAACACAACCCTGTTTCTCTCTTTCTCACACACACACTCAGTCACACATAATGAGATGAATATTAATCATGATAATTAATCTCATTAATGTCTCTGCAGATGGCTGTCAGCTCACACTGGATCCAAACACAGCACACAGAGAGCTGTCTCTGTCTGAGAGGAACAGGAAGGTGACACGCACAGAGAGAGAGCAGCCATATCCTGATCATTCAGAGAGATTTGACCGCTGGCCCCAGGTTTTGTGCAGAAAGAGTCTGTCTGGACGCTGTTACTGGGAGGCTGAGTGGAGTGTGCCTGAGGGGGGATGGGTTTATATAGCAGTGACATATAAAGATATCAGCAGGAAAGGAAAGGGTGTTGACTGTTTGTTTGGAGGGAATAAAAACTCCTGGAGTCTGTACTGCTCTGAACACAGATACTCTGTCTGTCATAATAAGAATAAAACACACATACCTGCCCCCCCCCCTTACCGCAGAGTAGGAGTGTGTGTCTACAGAGTAGGAGTGTGTGTGGACCATCCAGCCGGCACTCTGTCCTTCTACAGCGTCTCTGACTCTGACACACTGACCCTCCTGTACCACACCAACTTCACTGAACACACACCCCTCTGTGCTGGGTTTACAGTGTGGGGATCTAACACCTCAGTGTCCCTGTGCCAACTGGAGTAGAGTCACACACACACACATCCCTCTGTGCTGGGTTTGGAGAGTGGGGATCTAACGCCTCAGTGTCCCTGTGCTAACTGGAGTAGAGTTACACACACACACACACACACACACCTCTGTGCTGGGTTTGGAGTGTGGGATACGAATGTCTCAGTGTCCATGTGCTAGCTGGAGTAGAGTCACACACACACACACACACCCAATACACTTTGACACACACACTCTTTCTCTCACACACACACACACACACACACATTCACACACTCATAGTCTCAGATTTATGACACACTCACACAGGAACTGCTACACACAAACACACTGATACAAATGCAAACACAGTTGACACTTCCACCCACACATAAACACACATATACACTCCGTCAGACACACATGCACACACTCTCTTACACACACTCACCTATACATACATAAGACACACACACACACACCAAAAAATTCATGTTCGCTCACAGACACAAACATACACATGCACACATAACATGCACTCACACCGACATAAATATGCAATCAACCAAATTTTGTTGCATAGCTCACAAACAAACTGTATTTAATATATTTTTTTAACATATGTGCCTGTGGAAACACACACACAGATTTGTACATAGATACAGTAGGTGGGAGTAGAGGTAGGAGAGAGACATGGTTTCAGATGTCTCCAGTTTACCTCAGTACAAGTTCAATCCTGTATATAACAATATGGCTTTTTAGCAGGTTCATTTGAAGAACTGTTGTGTAATCATGTTTTATTTTATTACAATAAAATTATATTATAAATGTTAAAGGTGTGTGTATGTAATTTCTTTGATGTAAGACATGAATATCACACACAACCCCCCAAACCTAACACCAACTGTACCACAGAGAAACAGCCCTGACTGTGCGTTGAACAAAAACAGTAGGGAGTTAGTGCGTCTCTGTGGAGCCTTAGGCCTGTACATGCTTAATGGCAGGATCAGAGGGGATTCTTTAGGGAGCTTCACTTACTGCTCAGCTCTTAGGGCTAGTGTAGTCGACTATGCCATCACTGATATGGACCCCTCCAACATTAGTGCATTCACTGTCAGGCCACAGACCCCTTTTTACCACCACTGGCAAATCAATGTGCACCTGAACAGAACTGGAAAACCTAGGAATTAAAGGCATTTGTTCTTCAATCTGTAATTTAAGCTAACCCCCAAAAAACTAACCAGAAATCTTCGATGCTAAAGAAAATGGTTTGATGATGAATGCAAATCCATGAGAGAGAAAATGAGACTGTTATTACATTTGAAATATCACAATCACAAAATCCAGACTGTAACCTCAAATGTGAGATGCTTAAATTAATTAAAAGTGTAGGAGCCTAAATTAAGTTAATTGGAAATTGGTATATATATTTTTTGTTTTGGCTTGAACAGGAGGTTTGTTAGCAATGTCTTCTTTAGTTAATTCTTTAAAACTCTTATTGAATAGAGAACTTTTAATTTGAAAATTAGACTCTTATTTTGTATAAGTAAAATGGCTTCTCAGTTCAGTTTGTCAATGGAGTTGAGCGTGGAAGGCACTGAGAGCCTAAAATTCTTTACCGTCGTCGTCGTCGTCAAATCGCTGTCATAAGTTGCATTTGATTTAAAGTTTGGAATTTAAGAAACTGGAAACTGGAGATACTTGTTCTTTATTCTTTTCACATATAACCATCAAACACCTTTTGGATTATTCTGTTGCTTGCCTGCTACCTTGCTACCCTGCCCGCCTGCTTACTACCCTGCCTGCCTGCTTACTACCCTGCCTGCCTGCATGTCCTGTCCTGCCGAGTACCAGCTCTGCCTACCCGCCTTGCCCGTCTTCACCTGCCCGGATAACAAGGTACCGCAACAACCCTTTAATGACAACGCGTAAAGAACCCGACAGTGCCTAAATGTGGCTATGGAAATTTGTAATTTGGATTTGGCCACTACATTAGTAAAGAATTACGGCGATCAACGAAGACGCGTTGGAATCGCAAGTGGAACATTGCAATTGTTTGCATTTTAGTGAAACAATTAAAGTTTGTGTTGGCAACAAGCCCATTTGATAAGTCACTACAGGAGTGACCACTGCTGTTGAAGTTTAATCGCTATTGGAGCGGTCTATCTTCTGCTGTAAATCTTTGAAACTTTCAAATCAACGAGGGGAGTTTATGTTGGAACCGCATTTCTCTCGTACTTCAGAATTTAATTTGAATTGTGAGAACTTGTGGTCGATAAATATTTTTTACTTTAAACTGGAAGTTATTTGCCGCCATGGCAGACGAGAATTTAAAGCTGCTTTGCGGAACGCGCAGAGGAAAACTTGGAGTTTGTACTCGCAAGATGAATGAGTTAAAAAACTTGCTTAAGGATGGAGCCGACATTGACGCTGTTAATAAAGGTCTTGAAATGTTTAATTCAGCATTAAATGAATTTAAGGAACTTCATGTGTCTGTGCAAACATTGCTAAATGAGGAGGAAAAGGAAAGAGACCATGAATGGTATACGCCAAAAATGTCTACTTTTGAAATCTTTTTAAATGAGGTAGAGATGTGGGAAAGTGCTTCTGGTCACTCTCAATCTGTGATTGCTCCACATGACAGTGTATCCAATGTCTCAAGGTCAAAATCAAGTCGTTCTGGTACTGCTGTGAGCAAAGGGTCATCTGTATCATCTGCCCGCATTAAAGCAGAAGCTGAAAGGGCAGCTCTGTTGCAGCGTGCTGCAGGGTTAAAGAAAAAACAGGTCTTGAAGCTACAAAAAACTGAGATACAAAATGCAATGGAAGAGGTAGCATTGGAAACTGACCTAGCTGCAGTTGATGCCAAAGTGAAGGTATTGCAGAGTTATGAAGAGTCCTTGCATTCTCAAGACAGATTAAAATCACCACAGGATGGCATGAACGAGTATTTTGATAACTGTCTACAGTCTGAGCAATCTTTGAATCCAGATTCATCTCCAGTTGAATTCGTAAAGATTGATGTAGTTCCCAAAACACCTTTGCAAAGGATCATACACCAAGGGCCTGAGCCACCTAAACCATTTCAGAAATCTGTAATACAGCCAACCTCCCAGCCTGGATTGCCAACTTCCCCTTCACAACTCCAAACTTCAGTTGCTAATGGAAATAGTCTACACGATATAGCCAGTCTAATTGTACAACAACAAAACTGTCCTCACTCCCAAGTCGAGATGTTCCTGTGTTTGATTGTCAGCCATTAAATTTCAGACCCTTTATGCAAGCATTTGAGCATGGCATTGAAAATAAAACCGAAAGTAGCCAAGATAGGTTATACTACCTGGAACAATTTACATCTGGCCAGTCCAATGAGCTTGTCAGGAGTTGCCTTCATATGGATGCTGACACAGGATATGCAGAAGCAAAAAGGCTTTTAGAGCTGCACTTTGGAGATGAAATCCAAATTAGCAATGCATATATGGAAAAGGCTTTGAACTGGACTAACATAAAACCAGATGATGGAGACGCATTACAACACTATGCCCTCTTTCTTAGAGGCTGTTGCAATCTAATGCAAAGCATTAAATACATTGATGAACTCAATCTCCCATCAAACCTAAAGCATATTGTGTCAAAACTGCCTTACAAGATGAGGGAGAAATGGAGGTCCGTAGCATACGGCATTTTGGAACGGACACAAAGTCGAGCTTCATTTATGGATCTTGTCTGTTTTATGGAAAGGAATGCTAGAATTATGCAGGATCCACTTTTTGGAGACATTAAAGATTCCATTTCTAGTAAAAGGTTGCTGAAGCCTACAGTGGCACAAATGGCTAAATCAAAGAGCAGGAGCAGTAGTTTTGCTACAACAGTAGCAGTTGTTCCAGAAGACAATGGTAAATCTTCTGGAGCAGAAAAATCAAAGCAGGTATCAGACCAATCAGCTGCTTCACAGGCTCCCAAGTCTTGTCCTGTGCTTTGTCCTGTTTGTAATGGTAGCCATCGAATTGAAGCATGCAAAGAGACATAATGAACAAGTCTCATAATGCAAAGGTGGACTTGCTGAAAACAAAGGGTATTTGTTTTGGGTGTTTGACAAAGGGTCACATGAGTAAGGACTGTAAAAAACGGCTTACTTGCTCTGCATGCTCTGAAAGGCATCCAAGCATTTTGCACATTTCAAGAGAAGACAGCAAAGGCAAAGCTGTGAATAGTGGTCTGGTTTCACTCAGGTCACAGGGGCTTGAGTCGAGCGACAAACACCACACTCTTGCAGTCATACCAGTGCAAGTCAAATTGAACAGTTCAAACCATATCGTTCAAACTTATGCATTTCTAGACCCTGGGAGCTCTGCATCATTCTGCACAGAAAGGCTTAGGAGACAGCTAAATGCAAAGGGCAAGCACTGTCAAATACTTCTGCGCACCATGGGACAAGACAGACCTGTTAACACCCTAATGGTCAAGGGGCTAGAAGTGTGTAGCTTGGAAGGAACCAAGTTCATGGAGTTACCTGATGCATACACTCAAAGGGACATTCCAGTCAGTAAACAGCATATCCTAAGCAGGAAGACATAGAAAAGTGGTCGTATCTTCACGATGTTCACATCCCCAGGATTGATGCTGACATAGACCTACTAATCGGAGTGAATGCACCAAAGTTTATGGAGCCATGGAGGGTCATAAATAGCCAAGGTAATGGGCCTTTTGCTATTAGGACACTACTAGGTTGGGTAGTGAATGGTCCTCTTAATGTGGAAAATGTGTGCACCAGTAAGCAGGGTCAGTGTTGTGTCTATGCCAATCGCATATCAGTGGAAAACTTGAATAACCTTTTGGTTCAGCAATTTAACTACGACTTCCCAGAGAACAGTTACATTGAAAAGAAAGAAATGTCACATGATGATAGAAAATTCATAACAATAATGGACAACTCAGCTGAGTTTAAGGAAGGACATTATCAATTGCCTTTGCCTTTTAAGAGGGATGATCCTAGAATGCCGAACAACCGTGTCCTGGCAGAGCAGCGGGCCATGTCACTTAAGAAGAAATTTAAGAAAAACAAAGGATATCATGACGAGTACCGGGCATTCCTGGAAAATGTTCTTATAAGTGGGCATGCTGAACTTGTGCCTCAAGCTGAGCTAAAAGGGGAAATTGGTAAGGAGTGGTATATACCACACCACGGAGTATACCACCCCAAAAAAGGAAGTTTGCGTGTAGTGTTTGACTGTTCTGCAGCCTTCCAAGGAACCTCTCTCAATGCTGAGCTCATACAAGGCCCCAACCTAACAAACACCTTGATTGGTGTCTTAGTACGCTTCCGTCGTGGTCGTGTAGCTATTATGGCTGATGTGGAAAAGATGTTCCATCAAGTGAGAGTCTTGCCTCAGCATGTAGATTTCCTTCGCTTTCTATGGTGGCCAGACGGGACATCAGCCAGCCATTAAAGGAATACAGGATGATTGTACATCTCTTTGGAGCAACATCATCATCAAGCTGTGCAAGCTATGGCCTATGGAAGACAGCTGAGGATAACAAAGGGTTCTTCTCTGCTGAAGCCATCAGCACAGTGAAAAACAACTTTTATGTGGATGATTTGTTGAAAGCGGTAGACTCAGAGGACCATGCCATTGCACTATGGAAGGAGTTGAAGTCACTTTGTGCAGCTGGTGGCTTCAATTTGACAAAATGGATCAGCAACAGTAGAGTGGTTTTGGCCTCCATTCCAAAGGCTGAAAGGGCCAAAGAGGTAAAAAGTTTGGACCTGGAGGTACAGGACCTGCCTGTTGAGAGAGCCCTAGGTATCCAATGGTGTGTTGAAGATGACTCATTCAAGTTCCATGTATCTATTAAGGCACATCCGCACACTAGACGTGGAATATTGTCCATTGTTGGCTCTGCTTATGATCCTCTTGGATTTATCGCTCCTTTGATTCTTCCAGCAAGGCGAGTTCTGCAAGAGCTTTGCAAACTCAATCTTAGTTGGGATGAGAAAATTCCAGATGTGCATGCAAAAGCATGGAGACAGTGGATACAGGATCTACACAGTGTGACTGAGTTCAAGGTCAGTCGAAGCTTCATGCCTGTAGGATTAGAAGAAATAAAGTCAGCACAAATGCATCATTTCTGTGACGCAAGTGATGTTGGGTATGGAACAGTAACTTATTTGAGGGTTACCACCAGAAACAAAGTGCATGTGACTTTCTTAATGGGAAAATCAAGACTGGCACCCCTAAAACAGATGACAACGCCACGGATGGAACTCACTGCAGCAGTATTGGCTGTGCGCATCAACATCATGCTCTCCACAGAGTTGCAAATGGAGCTTGATAATTCTGTGTTCTGGACTGACAGTATGACTGTTCTGCGATACATTAGGAATGAGAGCAGACGATTTCAGACCTTTGTTGCAAACCGTGTGAATGTCATCAGAGGTGCATCAGAGGTTTCACAATGGAAATATATTGGAACCAAGCAGAACCCTGCTGACTATGCCTCCCGTGGACAGTCTGCTCATGCCTTTCTCAAGAACAAAAGTTGGATCAATGGCCCAGAGTTCTTAAGAGACCCTCCAGAGTGTTGGCCCAAGCCACCATCCGAGCTTACTCTGTCTGCAGAGGATCCTGAGCTTAAAAGAGGAATCGTTACTGTAAATGTTACCATGAAGACTGACTGTGATGCAACCACAACTCTCTTACATCACTACTCATCTTGGACTGGGCTAAAAAAGGCAGTAGCTTGGTTTCTTAAGTTCAAGTCGCTTCTGCTACTACTTTCCAAGAAGCGTAAAGATGGTCAAGTAATTGAATACAAGCGGAAATCTCCTCAAGTGCTCTCCATAAAGGATATGGAAGATGCAGAGAGTGCTGTTCTTCAGTTTTGTCAAAGGAAGGGATTCCCACAGGAAGTTTCATGTCTGGAAAAGGACATTTAAATGTTCACAAGGACAGCTCAATTTTCAGGCTGGATCCATTTCTTGACAATGGCACTCTAAGAGTAGGTGGACGTTTAAGCAAGACGGCAATGCCTACTGAACAGAAACATCCTGCCATTTTACCCAAGAATCATCATGTCTCTACACTACTTCTGCGTCACATTCATCATGAAATTGGGCACAGTGGAAGAAATTACATGCTGTCAAAGCTTCGAGAAAGGTTTTGGATTCCTTGTGCTAATTCCTTAGCAAGAAAGGTCATAAATGAGTGTGTTCCTTGCAAACGGTTCAGTGCAAATGTTGGTGAGCAGAAGATGGCTGACCTGCCTATGGATAGATTGACTCCTGACCTTCCTCCTTTTACTCATGTGGGAGTTGACTATTTTGGACCCATTGAGGTAAAGCGTGGGCGTAGCATGGCAAAAAGGTATGGAGTAATTTTTTACTTGTATGGCTAGTAGAGCAGTTCATTTGGAAATAGCTCATTCACTTGACACTGACTCATGCATAAATGCATTCAGACGTTTCATCTCCAGAAGAGGCCAGGTGACTGAGATACGGTCGGACAATGGAACTAACTTTGTATCTACAGAAAGGGAACTCAAAGCTGCAATAAGGTCCTGGAACATGGAACAAATAGAACGTAGTCTACTCCAGAAGGGAGTAAAATGGACTTTCAACCCTCCTGCTGGTTCCCATCATGGTGGGATATGGGAAAGACTTATTAGAATGGTTAAAAAGGTTCTTTGGTCAGTCACACGTCAACAGCTTCTAGATGATGAAAGTCTTCAAACAGTGATGTGTGAAGTTGAAAGTATCCTGAATAGCCGACCATTAACCACCATCTCCAATGACCCAAATGATTTAGAGCCATTGACACCAAACCACCTTCTTCAGCTTAAAGTACAGCCAGTTCTTCCACCAGGCTTATTTACAAGAGACGATCTTTATGCCAGACGCCGCTGGAGACAAGTACAATATATTGCTGACCTATTCTGGACACGTTGGGTTCGAGAATATCTGCCTCTCATGCAAGAACGTCAAAAGTGGTCCCGTGTGCGACGTAATTTCCGTGTAGGGGATATTATTTTGGTGGCAGATACAATGGCACCACGTGGATCGTGGATACTTGGAAAAGTCATTGAGGTCATGCCAGACTCCAAAGGACTTGTTAGAAGTGTTCGTCTTCAAACAAAGACAAGTCAACTTGAAAGACCCATCAGCAAGATATGTCTGCTGGTAGAGGGCAAAAGACCCTAAAGATGAATAAGGGCGTATACTCCAGCGCACGAGCATACACTCTCTTTCATATACACATACTGATGCCTTACACACATCTTAGTATGTAAATATTTGGTGTTATAAATATTGAAGGCTCCTGTTGAAAATATTTTTCTGTTGTTTATTATAGCCAACGCTCCGCAGTAGCTATAAGGGGCCGGATGTGTAGGAGCCTAAATTAAGTTAATTGGAAATTGGTATATATATTTTTTGTTTTGGCTTGAACAGGAGGTTTTTTTAGCAATGTCTTCTTTAGTTAATTCTTTAAAACTCTTATTGAATAGAGAACTTTTAATTTGAAAATTAGACTCTTATTTTGTATAAGTAAAATGGCTTCTCAGTTCAGTTTGTCAATGGAGTTGAGCGTGGAAGGCACTGAGAGCCTAAAATTCTTTACCGTCGTCGTCGTCGTCGTCGTCGTCGTCGCTGTCATAAGTTGCATTTGATTTAAAGTTTGGAATTTAAGAAACTGGAAACTGGAGATACTTGTTCTTTATTCTTTTCACATATAACCATCAAACACCTTTTGGATTATTCTGTTGCTTGCCTGCTACCTTGCTACCCTGCCCGCCTGCTTACTACCCTGCCTGCCTGCTTACTACCCTGCCTGCCTGCATGTCCTGTCCTGCCGAGTACCAGCTCTGCCTACCCGCCTTGCCCGTCTTCACCTGCCCGGATAACAAGGTACCGCAACAACCCTTTAATGACAACGCGTAAAGAACCCGACAGTGCCTAAATGTGGCTATGGAAATTTGTAATTTGGATTTGGCCACTACAAAAAGCATGCCTTAAAGTAAATGAAACAAAAATCATTCACAAAGCAACTGTACAACTGGAAGAGTATAGCAATGTGCACTAGTTTTTTGTCAATGTGTTCTTAATTTCTTCTCTGGGAAAAACTGAATGACTTAACTTGCAAAATAAAATCAGAACTACTTCTCCGAAATGTACAGAAGTGGAGATAAACTTGACCCCAGTAACGAATGTGTAATCTGTGTGAACAGTAACCTGGGGAATGTTTTCTGCTGTATTCTTAATGCCTGAATACAGCCCTTCCTTACTGAACACAGTGTCTTGAGTAAGAGTCAGTTTGGCTTTCTTCCAACCCGTTATACGACTGATATTATTTATACCGTACACACCTTAATTATGGTGATGGCGCCTATCCCAGCATGAACTGGGCAAGGGGCAGGGAGACACCCTGGACAGATGAGCACTTCCAAAACCCAGGAAAACACATGCAAGCTCAACACAGGGACTGCTGCCCATTGTGCCTGCCCACTGAAACTGTGAGGCCACAGTGCTAACCACTGAGCCACCATGCTGCCTGCAAATGGTTCAGCTCAGTATATATTTCACAGTCTTGTGTCTCATTTGCAACCCTGAAATGCATCAATTAAACATGTTATTTAATCTGACAAACATATGTCAGTAGTGTAGTGTAATGGTTATGTTGCAGCAGGTCAAACTTAGTGATCCAGGGTTTGATTCTCAGGTAGGCACTGCTGTTGTTCCCTTAAGTAAGGCATGTGACCCAGATTGCTCCAATAAACATCCAGCTTTATAAACAGAAGTTTCTGTGCTTCAGGGCATCTGCCATAATACTAAACATAACTAAATCATAACTGTTATGACAACCCATTTTGCCTTTTGTGCCATTTTTTTTTAAAATGTAATGTTGGAGGACCTCACTATCATGAATAAAAAAAAAAATCACTTTTAAATAAATAAAAACCCCTGGGGTACAATAATCCTTGATTTCAGAAATCAAAATGCCTCGAAAGCGACCCCTGAGTCCTTCAGGTGAGGAACAACACTTCTTGTCTTTCATAGGAACAGGGGCAGTCACAATAACTCAGTGCATTCCATTTTTTCTCGCTCAGCCTATGATTGGCCAGTAAACGTAATTTGGCGCTTCAAGGGAGGTGAGTGTTTTTTCGCCATTTTCATTGTGTTTGTCCAACCACGGGCAAAACATTTCTGAGAAGACTCTGACTCTGTTTCAAATCACCTGCCTACCTTAAGTCAGTGGGAATCAAAAGACGAAACTGATCGTAGATCCGTGGTTTTACTTAGAGATGGTTCAACAAGCTACGGAAAAACACTTGTCATTTTGTCCAGTGCTGATAGGAAAAAAAAGAGATTCACATAGAACAATGGTGTTAATTAAAATTTGCATTGTTTGAGGTAGTTTACCATTGTTCTCCCAATTTTCTCAGATTGTCTTTAACTTAACCATTCTATATCAAGCAACAGCAGAGTCGCCTAAATTGAAAACGCATTCCGGAAACATAAAAAGTAAATTACGTCCGTTAGCAGTATTTCATGTTTCCTTCTAGATTCATGTTTTCTTCTAGATGCATCCAGATATCTATAAGTAGTTTGAATTTCTGTATTTCTACAATGTTAATAGCTTACATTGATAAGGCAGAATGGAAAATGACAAATTTATGCTCCACAAGCATTTATTTACAGTAATCGGAAAGGTACTACAGAATGACTATATGGAGAGCTGAGGATAAAAAGACTAAACAAGCATTTGATAGCAGCAGTAACTCTTCTGAGGGTGAATAATTGGATGTGTTATTGAAGTTTTTTTATTTCATTTGAGCAATTTAGAAAAAATATAACGCACATAATACACATGAATAAAAATGTAAAAGTTTCTAGGTAAATAATATAGAAGGTAGTAACATAATGATAAACATTACTTATTTGCAAAAATTGTATAAATTTATGATTAAATACGACTTAAATCTTACAACTTACATTTTTACAAAGCTAATACAAATTAATCTCACTTTAATCATACTTATAATTCATTTTTTTCTGTGCAGTTTCCATAGATGATAACCTCATACATTTGAAGATGTAATACTAATGCAAAAATGCATGAATGACAATATTCTTGAATCAAATGTACAGGCTAATAATTCTTGGGAAACCATCCAATGTACTTCAGAAACCCCTGAAACAATTATTTTTCCTTTTTTCCAAATATTACTGTTTTGTAAACCTTATTTGTCTTTGACGCTCTGCTGCTTTGCCCTCCTCCTTTCACCTGTCCTCCTCAATTCTTTCAGTCTCCAACCACCACTGATTTATATGTAGTATATTTGTCTGTGAAACCACTCAGTCTGCAGCAGCCCCATTCAAACTGTCACACAAACTGTCTTTACATATAGTGACCACAGGAGGGAGACAGAGCACCACTATTGCACCTGATGTAATGAAGTACTGACAGGGAAAGAATAAACAACTGGTCCCATAACATGAGTCAAAACACAAGGTTTAAAAGGTGTAAAAACTTTTGCATAATTTAACCAGCTCAAAGGCCAATGCTGCATCTATAGAGATGAATTAGAGGAGGGGTGTATGTGCTGTTTAACAGAGGTACATGTGAGAAAAAGAATACAATAGGAAAATGTGAATGATGTTGGATTCACTCTCCATGCCCAACCCTAGGTGAGACGGTCACTCTGAGCTGTAAACCCAACCCTGAAGTATTTTACAACACTTACCATGAAAATTATGTTTTTAACTGGTATCAACAGAAAGCGAAAGATAACATTAAACTAAAGACAGCATTAAACTACACTGATCTACTTAACAGATAAGCATAGCTCAGGGATTCCTGCCCGCTTCAGTGGCAGTAGAGTTTATGATGGGAGTGAGTTCACTCTGACCATCAGTGGAGTCCAGGCTGAAGATGCAGGAGATTACTACTGTCAGAGTTACCACAGTGGCCCTGTGTTCACACAGTGATAGAGAGCCGTACAAAAACCTCCCTCAGTCAGCCTGCACATACTGCACAGCTGGGACTTACTGCAGGTGCTGAGGGGGGAGGCACTGACCCGGGACACTGAGGGGTTCTGCTCCAGCACACTGAGCTTCAGTGGTTCAGTTATAACTCTCTCACACTCAGTATACTGACACAGTTGTAGCTGCAACTTAAACACAGCTCCACTGGTTCACTGAACTCCAAAAATAACACTCATATACTGACATTGAATTCAATCGTCAGAATATCCGAGCCAATTAATGACATCTGGGGGAAATTTAAATGGCAGTGTTAAAAACATTCTAAAAATTCTGAACTGCCCAGATGAATGATTCTCAGTTAATGAAAAGTATTTTTTATGATAAATGCTTTGACTGTAAAGCAGTTGTATGTAACATGTTCCAGAATATAGTCGCAGTGTTCACCAGACAGGACAGTCCAGAGTACTCTACCTGTCTACCTGTTCTCCATGTTAACTCCCCAATGGTGAAACGAATACCCTGTCCTACTACGGACTGTTACTGAATCCTTACACTCCTTCCGATGTGGTCTGAAAATCCACCTCTTCAGACAGTATCTGGCCTAAAAATCCTACCCTCATTCAGAACTTGTTGGACACCTATTTTGTAATACATATAATTATGTATTTGTATTATGTATTAATAACTTATGCATCATTATAAAGTAAATGTATTAGTATTAATATTTGCATTCATGCATTTTATGTTTATTACTTTATTAATTGTGTAATACTTATAATTTTACATTTATATATATTTTACTTGGCTATGGACCATTCCTCCTGGCTATGCTATTATGACTATTATAAGATTTAATTAATAGATTTGCTGTAGCATTATTGATTGATGCACTTTTCAATTTGTTGATGACTGTATCCAATCCTTGTACGTCGCTTTGGATAAAAGCATCTGGCAAATGAATAAATGTAAATGTAAATGCGCATATATTCTCCCCATCACCTCACACAAGCTGCCATTACACACCCTGACCACTGGAGGGAGCCAGAGCCCATCTGTTGCTCATGATACAAGTACATCATAACAGAGGAGACCCAAAGCTACTGAGACACACTATCTGAAATATACTGTGATACCATGTGGTACATGTACATGTGATTCATGGAAAATCATGTATCAGGCTGAGATGCATCAGCTACCAGAGAAAAAGAGGACTGAGTCTCAAACACAAACAGGTATCAAAAAGATTACATAAATTACACAAAGTACACTGCTCTAGGTACACCCCTCCTCTTATTTACCTTCTTCTTCTTCCATTTCTTTAGTCATCTGATTATGGTCCTCCACTTTGTCAGCACCTCATGAAAGTAGCCCCCCGAGGCGGATGGCTATATTGAAAGAATAAATTCCATTATTTAATCTGCCAACTTCCAACCTTTGAGGACATTCTCTACGATTCTGTAGAGAATCTCCTTCTTGTTTGGAACACAGTCCTAATCTCATTCATCTGCTTTTAATATGCACTGATTTTCTGACTTCAGAATTATAGGCCAGAGATGTCAAGCTTTAAGATATGATTCACATTTACATTTACACTGATGATGAGGCTGCTGTTAATTCTGACAATTGACAACATATTAACAACTGCTGCTACCGCTTCAAACACGCAACAAAAATCAAAACTACTTGTCAGTTAATTGACTTAAGTGTAGTGGCTAAAATGTTCCTTCCTATTTTCCAATGTTCCTTAGCCATTCTTGGAGCAAATGGTTGATTACACTGGTTTCTGACGCGTCTGTCAAAACGAAATTTCCAAATACGTTTGTTGGGGAAACAATGATTTATTGGAGAACGAAAAAATAACTAAATGCTTTACTGAAAACACGAACAAACAAAAGATTATTAAATTAAAAATTTACAGGGTTTCCTGTCCTTTCAATAAGCTCCCCTATACAGTTATGCATGCATGAACACACGCACACAAGTTCCCACGGTACACATGGTCAACACATTTGTGTGCTCAAACCAGCAGTCATCTGAGGTCAGGGCAGCACACACCTTTATACCCTCTCTTCACCTGTAGGGGGCGTATGATTAACAGTAGAAAATAAAATAATATACACATAACCAAATTTACACGATAAAGTTAATAGAAATATAGTAATATATGATATGGCTCATACACTTGCTGCTTCTGAAACTGAAACAACTGCTACTGGTAAAGGTAAAAATGTAGAGATATTAATCTTTATGAAAATATTTATTTCAACATACATTATGAACATTCTCAACATGTTTTTTAGACATAAAAGTCATACCCTGCATATGCAAATAATAATAAAACCCCACTCAATCATTAAACTATTGCACATTTGCATTATTCTGCATTCCACAACAATAATTTATAAAAAACAATTTCAGAACAATCATTTCATAACTTTAGTCAACCAATATTCATGTCTTACATGAAGAAAATTACACACCTTTACCTTTTACAATTTAAGTTTTATTGTAATAAAATAAATGAATCATGATTACACAGTACTTGATCAAATGAACCTGCTAAAAGCCATATTGTTATACACAGGATATAACTTGTACTGAGGTAAACTGGAGACATCTGAAACTGTGTCTCTCTCCTACCTCTACTCCTACCTACTGTATCTATGTACAAATCTGTGTGTGTTTCTACAGGCACATGTTAAAAATATATAAAATATGGTTTGTGTGTGATCCGTGAAACAGAATTTGGTTGAGTGTTTGTCTTTGTGTGCATGTTGTGTGTGCATGTGTACGTTTGTGTATGTATGTTTATGCGTGGGTGAAAATGTTACCTTTTTTACTGTGTTTGCTGTTGTATCAGTGTGTTTGTGTGTAGCAGTTCCGAGTGTGTTGATACATCTGAGACTGTGTGAGTGTGTGTGTGCATGTATTTTACAGTGTATGGTTTGTGTGTGTGTGTGTGTGTGTGTGTGTAGCAGTACAGGTGTGAGTATGTGTCCATTTGGGTTACAGCATGTTTTTAGGTGAGTGTGTGAGTTGGAGTAGATATGTGTCACAGGGAGAGTGTATGAGTAAATGAGTTTGTGTGTGTGTGACTCTACTCCAGCTAGCACATGGACACTGGGGTGTTACACCCACACACTGTAAACCCAGCACAGATGGGTGTGTGCGTGCGTGTGAGATTCTACTCCAGTTGGCACAGGGACACTGAGGTGTTAGATTCCCACACTCCAAACCCAGCACAAAGGGGGGTGTGTGTGTGTGTGTGTGTGTGTGTGACTCTACTCCAGTTGGCACAGGGACACTGAGGCATTAGATCCACACACTCCAAACCCAGCACAGAGGGGTATGTGTGTGTGTGTGTGTGTGTGTGTGTGACTCTACTCCAGTTGGCACAGGGACACTGAGGCATTAGATGAACACACTCCAAACCCAGCACAGAGGGGTGTGTGTTCAGTGAAGTTGGTGTGGAATCTGTACAGGGGGGTCAGTGTGTCAGAGTCAGAGACGCTGTAGAAGGACAGAGTGCCGGCCAGACGGTCCACACGCACTCCTACTCTGTATACACACACTCCTTCACCATTACCATCAACACACACTCCTACTCTGCGGTAGGGGGAGGGGGGGCAGGTATGTGTGTTTCATTCTTATTGTGCCAGACAGAGTATCTGTGTTTAGAGCAGCACAGACTCCAGGAGTTTTTATTCCCTCCAAACACAGATTCAGCACCCCCTCCTTTCCTGCTGATTCCTTTATATGTCACTGCTATATCAATCCATCCCTCCACAGGCTCACTCCACTCAGCCTCCCAGTAACAGCATCCAGACAGACTCTCTCTGCACAAAACCTGGAGCCAGCGGTCAAATCTCTCTGGATGATTATGATATGGCTCCTCTCTCCATGTGTTTGTCACCTTCCTGTCCCCCTCAGACAGAGACAGCTCTCTGTGTGCTGTGTTTGGATCCAGTGTGAGCTGACAGTCATCTGCAGACCAGAGACATTAATGAGATTAATTATCATTATTGATTTCATCTCATTATGTGTGACTGAGTGTGTGCGAGAGAATGAGAGAAACAGGGTTGTGTTTGTATGTGTGCGCACCTCTGCGTGAGTATGTTCATATGTGTGTTTGGAGTATGTGCGTATGTGGGGCTGTTTGTGTGTGTGTTTATGCTTAGGTGTCTAAATAGGGGTGAATGTTTGTTAACACGTCTGCTAACAAACACAAACTGAACTCAATGACCATGAGAAACACACACACACACACACACACACACACACACACACACACACACACACACACACACACACACACACACACACACACACACTCACACAGGACTGTATGTATGGACAGACTTCTGTCTGAGCATGAAAGAGAGAATGGTGAAGAAAGAAACTGAAAAAAGAGTTGAAAACAGATGTGAAAGAAAGAGGGAGAGAGGGAGGAGAGAAAATGGAGGGAGTGAGTGTTCAGTGCTGACAGACTCACATTTCCTGGGTCCTGGTTGGTTCCTGCTCTCTCCTCCATGGTCCACACTGTAGGAACAGCAGAACAAAGAGTGACTGAGTGACACACAGTGTGGAAACTCTCTGTACTTACAGCAGTGTGTCTATGAGGTGCAGTGTGGAAACTCTCTGTACTTACAGCAGTGTGTCTATGAGGTGCAGTGTGGAAACTCTCTGTACTTACAGCAGTGTGTCTATGAGGTGCAGTGTGGAAACTCTCTGTACTTACAGCAGTGTGAGTGTGTCCTGTTTAGCAGCAGAGAGCGCTCTCACTCCTGAGTCTCCTGGGTGATTGTAGCTCAGATCCAGCTCTCTCAGGTGTGAGGGGTTTGAACGCAGAGCTGAAGCCAGAGAATCACAGCCTCTCTCTGTGACTCGACAGCCTGACAGCCTGCAGAAAGAAGGAGACCAGCACACCTTGGTTGTTGGACAAACACACCTTGCAGAATCTGATTGTAAAATAACAGGGCTGTGGAATTAGTCATTATTATTACCAAGCACACAGCACTGTGTTGCACACCTTACAGAATCTGATATATTATTTTATATTAGAATATAAAATAACAGGGCTGTGGAATTAGTAGTTTACACCATATTATCATTATTTTATTGAGAATGATTGGTTCATTTTACTTCTTTTGTTTTCTAGAATTTAAAGAATTTCATATTTTAATATTTAGGGTAAATAATTTCCAAAACTAAAATTCAGTATTTTATTTCTTTATGAACAGTGAAATTATTTGCTTTAGACACTACCGAACAAACACACCTTATAAAATCAAAGATGCTGATTTGTGTAATGTCAGATTTAAAAGCTTTAGTCTAAGTCATTATAAAAACATTAGTGGGATATTTAGTCACATTTGAGCCCTTCATGAAAGAGGGGGTTTGTATTTGTTACTCACCCCAGTCTCTGCAGTTTACAGTGTGGGTCCTCCAGTCCAGCAGAGAGCACTCTCACTCCTGAATCCTGCAGTTCGTTGTCTCTGAGCTCCAGATCTCTCAGCTCTGAGTGGAGTGAACGCAGGACTGAGGCCAGATCATCACAGCAGCCCTCTGTGAGATTACACCAACCCAGCCTGTGGAGAGAACACACACTATAAATATACACCAACCCAGCCTGTGGAGAGAACACACACACACACACACTATAAATATACACCAACCCAGCCTGTGGAGAGAACACACACACAATATGAATATACACCAACCCAGACTGTGGAGAGAACACTCACACACACACACTCTCATACTCACACTCTATGACATTAACTTTGCATAATCGTAATAATGATCCCTTTGGTGGTTTCTGGCATTCCAACATCTTCAGTACTTCTGAAATTTAATGGCATTATTAAATTGTCCTTAACCTAATTTGAACTACTGAATAATACATAGTCATACTCTGTCTTGGCTCTCTCAAGGCAAGCCAGCCTTGCCCTCCTTTGCAAATGAGAAACGAGGGAGTGAGATTGTAAACCTGAAAGCATGTAAAAATGTAAGGTGAAATCTGACTGGCTAAGATCGGCCTTCAGCTCGTTTGTTCACCCTTAAGTGCATTCACTATGCCACAGAAACAGCTAAAAAGTCTGGCTTCGTTTTACAAAAACACACAACGTCTCAAAAGATTGCAACCACCAAACATAAACGCAGGCAAGACTGGAAACACAAAAAGCTGAACGAAACATCTTCTACAGCATGGAGTGGACATTATGCACGAGAACTTCATCATGGTCACTTGCAAAAAAAAAACAATTTATGTTGCTACAGTATGTCTAAATACTAGGAAGAGACAAGTCAGGTATAAAAGAGAGTCAAACTTTCAAATCTCTCTTCTTACACAACTTCCACCCCTGTATTCATACTCATGTTGTTTTGTCCTCAACAGATAAACAATCAATGCATGAGATTGAAAGGGAAGCCCAGAGCATTTGGGACACCCTGCGTATCGTGCCACAAATTAACAAACTGAGGTTGACCAGAAGGTCCAGAGGAAGTGCCAAGTCACTCAGAACTTAAGAGCCCCAAAAACACATAAGAAAACCTGTTGCCCAAAATGTTACTGTGGTCCTTTTTCTTGTTCCAATGACAGCACAAATTGAGAGAATATAGGCCAGGTAGACCCACAGATACGGACACAGATGGGGAAGGAAACTCAGAATAGTTTGACAGTAGCTGCACTGCTTAGAAAGGAACACAAGTTTAGTCAGTTATTGTAGACTGTTAAATCTGGCCCAATCAGGCAACCACAGCTACAGGATGATCTTTGCAGGTGCATTGGGCACATCCCTAGAGTGCTGCCCCTTTCTTACATTTTTAACAACACCTCCTCATTGTGAGTAGCTGCTCACTGACCCGGTGTCATGAGTCACTAATTAGCTGGACTTTGTGAAGTACAGTGGAACCTCGGCCCGCGAACGCCCCTACTCACGAACAAATCGGCCCACGAACACACTTTCCGAACAAATTTTCACTCGGCCTGTGAACCAGCCCTTGGTACACGAACGCACAAACACACAACCTCGCGGGCTTCCTGCCGTAGCGTCATGGATAGCGTCAGTTGTGCTTAGTACTCAGTGTTGTTTACATTGTTCGTCGTTGTGTTCTTCTTTGATACACGTTCTTTTTGTGCTATGTCCATTAAATTTGCCCTCATTATGGCTCCCAAGAAAGTGAAACGTGCTACTTCCTCCTCCTCCTCCACCATCCACCTGTGCCAGGAACTATCAACCACAAAGGTAAAGTGTACAATTATTATGTTTTATTTTAGTATGAAATGTATTTTTCTAGAATTAAGTTTATCTTTAATTCATTTCTATATTTTCATCACACATAAACCCACAAAAAAGTTTTTAAAAAGTGTTTCTGGTGCTGGAGAACAGATTAATTGGATTTACATTAATTTCAATGGGAAAAATTATTTTGGTTCGCGAACATTTCGGTTCACAAACGGAGTCAAGGAACGAATTAAGTTTGTGGGCCGAGGTGCCACTTTACCAGTAATGTAAGACTGTTAACATATATCTCCTGGCTAGGTTATTAAATAAACTAGGATGGACTGTAGACATGAGATCATTTTGTCTGTATTTCCATTTCTTGACTAAGTCACCAGGATAAACAGTCTCTGTCAGAACAGCAGAAGGGTACCTGGGGGTAACAGCCAGGAATCACCTTTCCACAGCAGCTCCTGTCTGAAGGGAATAAACAGTCCAGTCCAATCTGGGCCAGACCAGACTTCAAACTGCAGTCAAAAGTTCATCTGATCCATAGAGCACCCGCCTCAGACTTCTCATGACTGGATCACTGACAACTCATACTCTGCCTCACTAACACTCCCCACCACTTTAAGCATGAACCTCACAGGCGTTGCTATTTTCTTATTTTCCATTATGTTTTGTTGATTGAGTTTGTCAGTAGATATGAGTGTACCTTAATAGTCAGTCCTTGACTGTTAACAGTGTTCTCTTTTGATATGTTATTCATGATTGGTTAAATGTTACACAGAACTGTCCAGATGTCTACAGATGTGTATGAACTGCCCAGAATTGCCAAACTGACATAAACTGTCAAATGAACTTGAGGACCTGTGGAATGTTGAATAACTTTTTCGCTCCAAAGGAATACTGGCTTAAGCCGCATCCTGAGACCAAAGGGGGGTGTAGGGACAATGGAACTACATTTCCACGCACTCCACAGGAAACACCAGTGATGCTTATAGCACCACCCCAGCCTGACATCCTCAGTTACAGTCAGCCAATTCTGTATCCCCAGAAACACGCAATGGCAATGAAAGTTATAAAACTAGGAAGAACCCATTGTTCCCTCTCTTACTCTCCCAGCTCTTACTCCTACCTTTACCCCCACATACAGAACACATGCAGGAAAACTCAGACACTCTCACACTATAACTACTCTCCACTTAACACAGAAAAATATAAATAATAAACTGATTCAATGAGTTGAAAGTAAATTTATTTACTATAAACTTGTAAAAAGCATTGTCCACTCACTCAACATTCACCTAACCCAATGGTAAATTGGTGGGATGTTATATAGAGAATGTAGACAACATATAGAAAAGGTTCAGGGTCGGGGTAAGAGGTCATCAGAGAGGGCAGGTAGGGAAACGCTCTGTCCCCAAGTAGGACACCATCAAACTGTCCTGTAATCATATGAGTCTAATTTTTGAAAATTAATTTAAGTTGAGAAACATGGTAGCATTCACAAAAATTCTCATCAGGGAATGATAGAATAGCTGTCTAATCAGGGTCTACTCTCCCTCTCTCCATGTAAAGCTCTGCAGATTATTAGAGCTTTAGTGCTGATGCAATCACCAAGAAAAGGGCGCGCCACATCCGACAAACTATCTCCTACCTACATGCTGCAGGCTCTGCAGGTGTTCTCACGAGTTACTTCAGGTTAGTTTAAGTAAACCTGTTTGCTCGCTCACATGCACACACGCACGCACGCACACACAGAGACACACAAATGCTCCAGAAGGGGAAGGAGCCAGAGGGAGAAAGAGAGAGACAGGTGATAGTCCCCTGTGGTTGAGCATGTTTATCAAAGGATTCTACATTTTGGGGCATCTTAGGGCTTACCAAGAACAAAGAGGGTCGTACCATGCCCAATTCTGCTTTTAACTGGTAACCCCAAATGTACATCCATTTTGGCTGTCATAAGTGTTTCGTTTCAGTTTCCGAGTAAATCTCTCCTCCTTGCCATGCTTGAAAAGCCTGGTGCCTCTTTGGTCACTGATTCAGGGGTATTTACAAGGGGGTGGAGTCCATTTGTCCCTCTCAGGCCGTGTTTGGCTGCATGGCAAGGGACCATAAAAGAAGGGAGCAGGGTTAATAGCCATAAAATGCATGTTGCTGTCTCCACTTTAGTGTATGGATAGAACACACACATAATCCCACTTTCACACTGAACTTCAACACAAGATAATTCTGGTCAAGAACCACACAGCTGGTAACCCTAAGACTCATGTGGTTTTATCCTGCTTTACTTTCCTGTGATAGAGGAGTAAGAAGAGAGGGATGTGACCAATGTGGACAAAGGAAGAAAGGCTGGGGAGAGAGGATTAAAATGAGCGAAGGAGTTCAACGTTTCTCTGTATGGAGCCATAATCACTAACTCTATTTACTAAAGGTCACGAAGTACACAGCACTACTCACCCCAGTGTCTGTAGTTTACAGTTTGGACTCTTTAGTGCAGCACCGAGCAGCTTCACTCCTGAATCTCCCAGGTTATTGTAGCTGAGATCCAGCTCTCTCAGGGGTGAGTTTGATGACTGGAAAGCTGAGGCCACAATGTCACAGGACTCCTCTGTAAGACCACAGCTGCTGAATCTGAAAGAAAGTGGTGATGTGTTAATATTTAACACTTAATATTTTAAATGTAGTATTGATAGTGCTCACTGATAAAGAGTGATATTGAGGATTGTAAGATCTACAATGCTCTGATGAAGATGTGCTACACTCTCCAATCCAACTGCAGCACTTTACACTTGAGAATAAGATGCCCTGCTCAAGTCTGACAGTTCTACAGCTGTGGTTCTGACTCAAATAGCCCCTTTTCCTCTATTCAGTTCTGTCAGAATTGGGGCTAATGGCCCAGCTACCTTTCCCACAGTCTTTTTCAGGCTAACTCTGGGCTTTAAGCATCACTCATGGCCCTACTCATGCCCCGGAGCCAAGTGTGGACAGCAGGGCTAAGGATGGAGTTATCAGATCCTTTTATACTGTATTTCATTATTAAAGCAAATTCCAGAGTGAATAGTGAGTTAGCTTGACAAGTTGTGAGAAGTTTATATTTCCATCCAATGAGAGTAAAAAAGCAGAAATTATCACACAGCTAAAGGTTCACAGGAGTAGTCACAGGAAGGCAAGGGGGTTTTTAGTTCACATCTGATCAGCAGTGCAGTGCGTCTTTTCTGATGGTGATCATTTCTCAATGACCTGTGACCAAACTTTTTGATAGTTATTGGTTTTGATACTGGTTGTCTGTGTTGTTAGCACTTAAACATTGACTGTAGCCAATCTATTCATAAATTCAATATGATTAAATATGATTAAAAAATCATATACATCCCAATACTAATTTTCAATAATTGCACTGTTAAAAGGTATTGTAATACCTATTGGTTTGCCATTAATATAGTACTTTTAATACATTTTTAAATGAAAGGTGACGGCTTAAGTCATTTTATGAGATTGATTACTTTTAATTTGTGCCTGGTGCTGGGACTGTTCAGTTGAACATATTGTGTTATCTGTTTGTCCTTGCACTACATACACTTCACCTGCATTTAACTGGAGCCTTTGTGAGGAATAGCATTATCCTCATATTTTCTGGTTCCCATGAGGTGAATAATGAATTTCCTTAACCTAATTTGAACTGAATAATATATTGTCATACTCTGTCTTGGCTCTCTCAAGGCAAGCCAGCCTAGCCCTCCTTTGCAAATGAGTAACTAGTGAGTGAGATTGTAAACCTGAAAGCTCAAAACAAACATCTTCCAAGATCTACAAACCTTTAGTAAAAAAGCTCTGCAGTATCTAGATGATTTGCATTCTGCCAAATCAGGTCTCAGCTTCTATAGAGAGGAATTTTTCCATCTTAAAAGTGAACGCTCTGCAGTACTGCAGTCACATGACACCCCTTCTTTTCTTTCAGCGGTTAACGTCTCATCCCCACTAACCTCAATTCTGCAAGGAGCCACATACAACCAGGTGCACAGAAACACTTTGCATTTTGATCTGGGTCCAATATCTGGTCTAGCCGACCTCAGGTCCCACTCTAATTCACTGAGCAGTGTATCTCACTCTTCACACAGTGAAAAGGGGGGTCTACTTGTGGCTCGTGCTGCTCTGAGCATCATTCTTCTACTTCCTCTCACCAAAACCTTTCAGTCTATTCAGGTCTTTAATCCTGCACCCTTCCAAAGGGGGGACAGGAAGATCTCACAACGAATATTCTGACAACCGCATGATTTATCCCCCTCCACACAGGGAACACAAACTGTGTTTCACTACAGTTACCTCTCACTATGAACGGGTATCATTAAGATCTTATTGATACCTTACTGATGCAGTTAAACAATCTGAAACAATATTGACACCATCATCAATACTTTTAATAATTTAGAGGGGAAAAAACACAACTCTTTAGAACAGAACTGCCATTGATTTTATTGCCTATACCAGTGGCGTGCCGTCAGGGCCAGCAAGGCCTTCACTGTTGGCCTAAACACAATCAGAATCACTAACCTATATCTACAACCTAAATTATAATATTTGTTCAATGAAATTGTATTAATTTACTTCCAATAGTCTAATCTCTTTTTTTGTAACGTTTCTCTTGGCTGCGCAACTTCCCGTACATGCCTGTGGATCGTCAATGTTTCGTCCAATCAGATTTCAGTCTCTACGTGCTGCCAGGGGCAATCTAATCTGCCCAGGGCCTTCAGAATCAGTAGTGCAGGCCTACGTTAATTCAAGCTTTCAAATTCGCCTCACTGGGCCAGCTAGCTGGCCCACAATGACATCAGAAGTTTTCCGTCCTCTGATTGGATGGTCAGAGTATAACCGCAAAGTTTTGCTAGCAGAGCATGACCTCATCGATCTGCGCACATTAATACTTTTGAATTTTTTTTATTTTATGCCCACAATGGCTGACGGAGAAGGAGAAATGGATTTGGTCTCAGGAATTATTAAAATTCCATTTTCAAGGCGGACCTTTCCAGAAAAGCTGGACATCGTAAAGAGATGTCGGCCAACCCCATTGCTAGCTATCTTGTCTCAGGAAAAGGATTTGTCCGCCATTTTCAGACCAGTGCCTATGAGCGGTACTACTGGCTTACTACCTCTGAGGAGCATTGCAAATTATATTGCTGGGGGTTTGGAGTCACAGAGGGTTTGCCAACTTGAGTTGTCTGACCAAGGCAGCAGGGCGACATCAAGCCATGGCGGGGCACTTGCAGGCTGCGGTGCTTTTGAGAACATTTGGAGAAGCCAGAGTTGAGCTCCAGCTCAACGAACAAGTGCGCAGAGAAACGGAGCTTCACAATGAAAAGGTGAAGAAAAATAGGGAGACACTGAAAAACCTGATCGATTGTGTCATATTTCTGGGTACACTGGAACTTTCATTCACGGGACACGATGAAAGTGCTGGATCCACAAACAGAGGGAACTATGTGGAGCTTCTTTCTTTTCTCACTAAAAACAATGCAGACTTGCATTACCATCTGTCAACAAACAAAGTGTTTTGTGGGACTTCAGGGAGAATACAATATGTTCTGATCAATGCTATTGGTGAAGTTTTAGGTGAAGCATTAAAAGCAGAGGTTCAAAAGGCACCATTTGATGCTGTTATGGTGGATGAGACAACAGATGTGAGTAACGCAGCGCAGCTCGCACTGGTCCTGCGTTATGTGACAGACGCAGGTGTCAAGGAGCGGTTTGTGACATTTGAAGATGTTACTAGTGGCAGGCGAACTGATGACATTGCTGCTCTTATCGTCAATTTCTTGGAGGAATATGGATGTCTGGATAAAGTTGTGGCACAGTGTTATGGTGCAGGCCAAAATTAAGGAGAGGGTACCTATGGCCTTATTCGTACATTGCTATACCCATCGACTGATTTTAGCACTGATTTAAGGGGTCTCCAAGATTAAATAATGCAAGATCTTCTTTGCACACCTCAATGGCCTTGCTGCATTTTTCTCCAGACCTCTTTTTCCGAAGTGCACGCAACTACTGGACGATACCTGCCTGCGATGTCTTCCTCGTGTGGCACCAACTCGTTGGCAGTACACCTCAAGATTGGTTAGTACAATTTTGGGAAGAGAGATGCCCTCAAGGAGCTGTTTAATTACATACTGGAACATCATTATGAATATGACGAGGACTCCGTGCGTTGTGCTGATGGATTTAATACACGTCTGGATGACTTTGAGTTTTGTTTTTTGCTGCACCGATCAGTGGGATTTTTGAGCACTCTGATGTGCTTTTTAAAATACTGCAGAACGAAACACAGGATGTGCAATTCTGTCTGGCAAGGGTGAAGGAGTTTTGAAACACCACTGAGCGAGAGAGGGACCGGTATGATGACATCTACCTGTCCACTTAGTGTATCTCGGGTGCTCCGAGAGCACGGAGAGGGCCAGCGCAAGGAGATATACGCGCACACAACAAGCAACTCCACAACAGTGTTCTGGACAACCTTCTCTGCCAGAAGATCGCAAACAATTAATGTTCCTCTCCCTCCTCGACCACCAGCAGTTTCAGACATATCGGAAAACTTCCCGCATACAGCCTTTTCCAGCTTGACACGGAGCCACGGAGCTCTATTTGATCATCTGTTCTGTTTAAAAACAGAACTGACCATGATGTATGCCATGACAGACTTTGAAGGGAGATGTCCCAATGATCTCCTCAATTTCCAACACAGCAAACATCTGAGTGAGAGCATGCCACAGCTGTACAGACTGACGTGTCTGACTGTGACTATTCCTGTATCCACCGCGGACATTCTCTGCCCGCAAGCGAATAAAAACGTATGCCAGAAATACGACAGGACAGAGGCGACTCTCAGCCTTGGCCTCCATGGCCGTAGAAATGGACTTGTTGATGGAACTGAAACGCAGAGATCAGCTCTATGAGTCATTGAAGTCTTCCTGCATAAAGAGAGGAGGAAGGATTTTGTCTATAAATAAAAAATCAGCAACTCCAGTGTGTATTATTTTATGTAAATATTTTTATTATTTTTATAGTACGTAATTATTTTATTTACATATATTAATATTAAATTATAAATTAAATATTAAATATTGATTCTGAACTGCTGATATACGTGGCACAGTTGCAGCTGTGGTGTAGAGGTTTGGAGTTGTCTTAACTTGGTTTCTTGTTTTAATAACAATGGTATTCACGCTCAATATGCGAAATGCCTCTCATAATTCATTATTAGTAGGCTAATTGATGAATAAACAGCGCTGTGTAATCTCTACATTACGCAGCGCCCTCTCTCTCGCTCCCTCATCCCTCTCTCGGCGCACCTCATAAACATCCTGCCACTGTATAATGATGAATATATGTAAAAAAAAATCAGAAGGAAACCTCCAGAAGAAAGTCTTCTAACAGCTGTCTCTCTGTGTTTATTTGCATACAGCATGGTTCATGAGATCCGGATCCATGTGGCCACTCAAAACGCATTGAAGACACATTTAGATACCAGATCTGAATGGATGCGTTCAGAGTAGGACACTAGAAATCCGATCACTCAAGACTGATATTAATGGCAGGTCTGAACAGGACCTCTGTAATACCAGGCCTTGTTATATTACGTTTTTGTATGGTATTGATGGCTTGTATAACTGTAATGTCATAGTGGTGGATTAAGTCGGTAAACCCGCACTGAAGGCCCTGGTACTAAATGCACGGCCCGCCACTGCTGACAACTCATACTCTACCTCACTAACACTCCCGACCACTTTAAGCATGAACCTAGCAGGTGTTGCTGTTTTCTTATTTTCCATTATGTTTTATTGATTGAATTTGTCAGTAGATATGAGTGTACCTCAATAGTCAGCCCTTGGCTGTTAACAGTGTTCTCTTTTGATATGTTATTCATGATTGGTTAAATGTTTCACATAACTGCCCAGATGTCTACAGCTGTGTATGAACTGCCCAGATTTGGCAGACTGACATAACCTGTCAAATGAACTTGAGGACCTGTGGAATGTTGAATGATTTTGCGCTCTAAAGGAATACTGGCTTAATCCTCATCCTGAGACCAAAGGGGGGTGTAGGGACAATGGAACTACATTTCCACACACTCCACAGGAAACACCAGTGATGCTTATAGCACCACCCCAGCCTGACATCCTCAGTTACAGTCAGCCAATTCTGCTGACAAAAATAGCTGTGTCTCACCTGTAAAAAGTGACATTTAAAATTGACAGTTGGAAGCAGCTTGATTGACAGGCCAGCTCAGCACAGGCAAGTAAAAAAAATGGCTACAAGTAACAATTTAGGCTGAACAGAGAGTGCTGCAGCAGGCAGGGCAGAAATCCTTCAAGATTATGTACCATCCAGAGTCACTAATTGTTGACTATGCGACAACAGGAGGCAAACAAATAATTACAATTTTAATGTCCTACACTACAAAGACAGAAACCTGGCATACCACAATATGTGAGGAATTCAAAAACATAAAAAAGAATTGGATTTCAAAAGGCCGACAGCTGAATATAGGTGAAGAGGAGGACTCAGACTGTTATCTGCTTACCATAAACATTTATCACAATGGTACTATCCGAATACAAGGGAATGAAGAAATTCATTTTGATTTCGAAAAAAGTTCCTCCAGATAAAACGATAACATATGTTCTTCCAAGCCTGTTGGTCCCCAGCACCCCAGACACAGGTCCAGCCAGCAGAGTACTGACTCCCCCCAGCCCTCCTGCTCCCCCAGACCCACACACGGCCTGCTGCAGCTGAGAGAGAGCCTGTTCCTGATGGAGCTGGAGTTTACGCAATTCAGGAAGAGCAACAGGACCAGCGCTACAGAGCAAGACCAGACAGAGCAGCTGAAAGAGGAGCTCCACCAGCTCAGACAGGAGCACACGGCTGCGCTGAGACAGCTGCAGGAGGAGGTGAGCTCACTGAAGGAGGAAAACAAGCAGCTACACAGGGAGTTAGCAGGACCAGAGAGGAAACACAACAGAATGCCCCCCCTCAAGACCTGGACGTGAAACAAGCACAGCCCAGAATACAGCAAGCCCTGGCACCACCCACGGCTTCACAAGGCCCTACAATCCCCTCAAATATAACACCCCCTTCCCCTAAAACAGTCATGCCCACCCCCTCCCCCAGACAGGCTGCACCCACCCCCCTCCCCAGAAAGACCACACCCATTCCTATCCCCATATCTAAACAAGCTACACACACCCCCTCACCCACCTCCAGGAAAAAACAGACCAGTTCCTTCCCCAAGACACATCACTCACACTACACCCTCTAATCACACAACACTCTCCAATCACACTACACCCCCTAATCACACTACGCCCCATAATCAAACTACACCCTCCAATCACACTACACCCCCTAATCACACTAGACCCTCCAATCACACCACACTCGCCAATCACACGACACCCTCCAATCACGTGTCACTACCCAAACACACTGCCCACCCCAGACACACAGTGGCCCCATCCACAGACACTGCCTTCCTGACCGACTCCAACCGGAAGCATGTGGATATGAGACGCATGTTCCAGGAAAGGAGGGTGTGTAAGCTGTGGTGCCCCACGACTAAGTCTGCCCTGCAGCAGCTCTCAGACAGCATCCTGGGAAACCCTGGCACCATCATCATCCACACCGGGACCAATGACCTGGCCTCTCAGTGGGAGGGGGTGGCTGCCTCTGTGATCCGAGCGGCTGAGAGAGCCACACAGTGCTTCCCCAGGGCAAAGATTATAATCTCCACCCTTCTGCCCCGTGCTGACATGTCAAAACACACCATAAACAGCATCAACAGCCAGCTGAGCAGGGGCTGCTCACAGCTAGCTAACGTACACCTCGTTCACCACCCCAATCTGAACGCTCAACATCTATGTGGCTGGGTACACCGAAATGAGCAGGGGGTAAAAATATTTGCCAAGTACCTGTGAGACACCACCTTGGGCCAACAGCCAGCCAGCCCCAGCCCCATACCCAAGCACAGCCGTCATGGGAAACAGAGGATTCATGTGCCTAGGAGGACTGCACCAGGGGAGAGGCAGGATGCCCACGCTGCCCACCCCGTTCCCACCACCCCCTCACAACCCAACACTCAGCACCGCAGACCAGCACACACAGCCTGGACTCAGCTATGCTGCAGACAAGCACACACAGCCTGGACTCAACTGTGCTGCAGCCCAGCACACACAGCCTGGACTCAGCTATGCTGCAGACAAGCACACACAGCCTGGACTCAACTGTGCTGCAGCCCAGCACACACAGCCTGGAGTCAACTGTGCTGCAGCCCAGTACACACAGCCTGGACTCAGCTATTCTGCAGCCCAGCATACACAGCCTGGACTCAACTGTGCTGCAGCCCAGAACACACAGCCTGGACTCAGCTGTGCTGCAGCCCAGCACACACAGCCTGGACTCAACTGTGCTGCAGCCCAGCACACACAGCCTGGACTCAGCTGTGCTGCAGCCCAGCACACACAGCCTGGACTCAGCTGTGCTGCAGCCCAGCACACACAGCCTGGACTCAGCTATGCTGCAGCCCAGCACACACAGCCTGGACTCAGCTATGCTGCAGCCCAGCACACACAGCCTGGACTCAGCTGTGCTGCAGCCCAGCACACACAGCATGGACTCAGCTATGCTGCAGCCCAGCACACACAGCATGGACTCAGCTATGCTGCAGCCCAGCACACACAGCCTGGACTCAGCTGTGCTGCAGCCACTCAGAGCCCTGCTGGCTTAGACATGAGAGAGATCTGCCACCTGCTGGGTTTAATCTTCAACAAATTAATAACTTAAGAGTGAGTAAAAAAATAGATAAATAAATAAATACATAATAATAATTATTATAACTAAGAGTATACAATATACATGTTAAACCATAAGCAAATCCTTTGTAAATCAATTAGATATATGGTTTCATGTAGTTTATTTCATTTTTCCATACATTTATATTTACATTTTGACTCTAAAAATCTGTAGCTGGAACATCCAGGGTCTGTGGTCCTCATCACTTGCTCTGAAGAGCACAGATCCTGAATTTGTAAATAGTTTAGAAAATGTTGATATTGTGCTGCTCAGTGAAACCTGGTGTCGTGTTTATGTGTCCACAGAATGCCCACCCAACTTTAGAGAGATAATTCTCCCTTCTCTTAAACATACACATATAAATCATGGCAGAGATTCTGGAGGAATTATTGTGTGGTACAAGGAAGAAATAAATAAATTCACTGACCCAGTAAAAACAGGTGAGACTTATCTTTGGTTGAAACATTTTTTTTTAAATCTTTCCATCTAGGGACTTCCGGTATGGCGCTAAAACGAACAGCAGCATAGGTCAGGAGCTCCTGCCTGGTCTTACTCCCCCCTTTTAATATACTAAGAATGCAAATTGGAAAATAGTTTATTATAACACGTTTATTAAAAAACAGAAGACAAAAGGGAAATCGAAACAAGACCAAATTATAAACGACAATTCACTGTCGGAAAATGAAGACATTCACAACGTTACTAGCAACCAAGCTAAACACGAGGCTATGGATGCTATTCAAGCAAACATTATCACTGAGATAAAGGCGGTTCGCTCCGACGTGAAAAAAGAATTTTCCGAAACTATGGGATAACTGAAAAGAGAGTTGATGGAATTTAGAGAAGAAATTAACCAGAAGCTAAACTCTATCGTCACCAACTTTCAAGAAATAACGAACAGAACCGAGGAGACGGAGTAGAGGGTGGCTGATATGGAAGAACGGAGTGCTGAAATTGGCGAGTTGCTTTCCTACACCCTGGAAATCCAAGAGAGCATTCAAACCCAGATTACGGACCTGGAGGCACAATCACGCAGGAATAACATTCGCATTCATGGTATCCCAGAGGGGTCTGAAGGAGACGACATACAGGGCTTTCTTGAAAAGTTTATTAAAACAGAGCTGTCCCTCTCCGAGACCGCCCTTGACATACTTGGATCCAGGCCTCCGCAAGGATCCAACCCAAGGTCAATGATAATTTATTTTCAAGAATATAAAACTAAAGAACTGGTGCTCCGATCCACTTGGAAAAAGAAAGAGATCCACTTCGAAGGAAAAAGGGTGTTTTTTGAGCAAGACTATCCGTCTGAAATACTTAAGAAGAGGAAAGCATATTCGGACATTAGGAAGGCACTAAAACAGAAGGGGCTCCGCTTCCAGACTCTTTACCCAGCGAAACTCTGAGATTGGGCCTGTGTTTTTTGGAACCCACACCCATGGCGAGACCGAGACATCCCCCCTGGGAAAAGGCAGGTGCAACATCGCGCCGTGGTCGAGATTCACACCCGAGACAAATCCAGGAAAAACTAAAAGGATTTCGACGGAACAAGGATACTATATGAACAGGCACGTTACAAATAAATGGACTGAGTAACCTTTAAAAGTCCGGTAAGACTGCATTTTATCACCACAGGTTGAACTTTGTCTCATGGGATCGGAAGGTTTATGAAGACATGAAAAGAGACTAGGCGTTTTTTCCGATTGTAATTGTAAACCGTTTAAATTGACCTCTAAGCAGGGAGTTGATGTTTGTTTCTTTATGTGCACTGCTCTGAATTTAATTAACGTTATTCAGAGATGTCGGTACGCACCGGGAGGGTCCCTTCAGAGTTAAGGGCTTCCCCACCAATCTTTGAAGTGGAATTCACACTTCGGAAATGGAAGTCACCAAAGTTCTGTATGTTAAGTTTTATTTCAGTTTACAGACAGAAGTTAGTTTGTTCAGGTCATCTTATCAGTGTAAAAATTCAGGTGAACAGTTTTTTCTTTCATGTTAGAGGAGATGCTTCATCAAGCATATACGGTGGTCACCCTGAATGTGAATGGGTTACATAATCCTATAAAAAGAAGTAAAGCAATTGCTAAAATGAAAAGAGAGAAACAAGATATAATTTTCTGGCAGGAAACACATCTCTCAAATATTGAACATGATAAGTTATGAAAACTGGGATTTAAAAACACATATTATTCATCTTTTGAAAGAGGAAATACAAGAGGGGTAGCAATATTAATTTCAAACAAAGTAAATTTTTTGTTTTCTTCCTGGTCAAAGGCTTCATTGTCCATAAAGAAGTTACATTATTGAATGTCTACAGGCCACCAGGAAATGACAAACAGTTGATTAAAAAGGTTTTTGATTTGATATCTGTGGAAACGTCAGGCGTGTTAATATGTGGAGGGGATTGGAATATCCAACTACACCCAGCCATGGACTCTTCAAATAAAATAAAAAAGACAAGACCTGAAGCATTATATGTTAAAAAGCTGCTTAAAGAATTGGGCATGATCGACACATGGAGAGAGCTACACCCTCATGATAAATATTTCACTTTTTTTTCTTATCCCCACTCAGTGTATTCAAGAATTGATTACTTTTTCATGTTTAATTTCGATAGATACCGGATTATAAAATGTGACATAGGGGCAAGAGACATTTCTGATCACGCAGCAGTATATTTAACACTGCACCCTGATAGCAGACGCAAAGAGACCTTGTGGAGACTTAACACGAGTCTTCTGAACAACCCTCAATGTCAAAAGTATATAAAAGAAGAAGTTAAGGATTATATGACCTATAATAATAATGGAGATGTGTCTCCTAGCACACTATGGGATGCTGCTAAGGCAGTTTTAAGAGGTAAACTTATAATGTGGTCAGCTCAGATGAAGAAGGAAAAAGATAAACAAATCTCGGAATTGGTAGGAAAATTAAAACCTTTAGAGAGTAAGCATGGGGAAGGTAAAGACACTGTGGTCCGAAACCAGATTTTAAACATGAAACAGACTTTAAACAACATTTATGAAAGTCAAATAGCAGGAAAGGCTAAACTAATTAAACAAAATTTTTACGAGAACAGCCCCAAATCCAAAAGACGACTGACATGGAGAAAACGCAAACAGCAAGCTGAGAGATATATATATAAAATGAAAGATCCCCAGACCAATAAGACATATCACAAATTGGAAGATATACAAGATATACATATACATAAAAGCCTTTGAGACATACTATACAAATTTATATGTTCAACCTGAAGCAACCAATTTAACAACTGTGTCAGAATTTTTAACATCCCTTGATTTACCATCTATAAGAACAGAGCAGAACAGAATAATAAACCGGGAGATAATGGATGAAGAAATAAATAAGGCCATATCGAGACTGAAGGCAAACAAAATGCCAGGCGCTGATGGCTACCCATCAGAATGGTATAAAACCTTTAGGGAGTTATTATTACCAATACTTAAAGAATGTCTTAACTATGTTCTTAGGGGGGAGAACCCTCGTTGTCCTGGAGGCAAGCGGTAATTTCAGTTATTCCTAAACCGGGTAAAGACAAGACAAATTGTAGTTCTTATAGACCTATATCCATTGCAAACAATGATTATAGAATATATGCACCAATATTAGCTAAACGACTGGAAAATATAATTCCAGATCTCATAGATACAGACCAAACATGCTTTGTTAAACATAGGCAGACCCAGGACAATGCAAGACGGGCATTTCATCTTATTGACCACATAAGAAATAGTGACATAGAATCGGTAGTTATTAGCCTTGATGCTGAGAAAGCTTTCGACTCGGTTCATTGGGAATATTTATATTTGGTTCTTAAGCGCTTTGGCTTCAGTGATCAGGTAATTGGATGTTTGAAGTCTCTGTATTGTTCTCCTACAGGTAGAATTAAAATAAATGGAAACTTATCCCAAACAGTCTTCCTTGAAAGGGGATGTCGACAGGGATGCCCCCTTAGCCCCACACTTTTTGCTCTGTTCATTGAGCTGTTAGCTCAAGCAATTAGAGATAGCAAAGATATAACAGGTGTACAGATTGGAGATACACAACATAAGATTTGTTTATATGCGGATGATATTCTTCTGACCCTCACTAACCCAAATGTAAGCTTGCCTAAATTACTGTCTCTGCTCCAAGTATTTGGTTTACATTCTGGATATAAATTGAATTTAAATAAAACCCAAACTCTTACCTTTAATTATGAACCACAGGAAAATA
>CM040748.1:38266382-38346598 GCA_022829145.1 Albula goreensis | reverse complement strand
TGGGAGGCTGAGTGGAGTGTGTCTAAGGGGATGGGTTCATATAGCAGTGACATATAAAGGAATCAGCAGGAAAGGAGAGGGTGATGACTGTGAGTTTGGAAGGAATAAACTCCTGAGTCTGATCTGCTCTGAACGCAGTTACTCTGTCAGGCACAATAAGAATAAAACAGACATACCTGTCCCCCCCCCCTACCGCAGAGTAGAGTGTGTGTGTACAGAGTAGGAGTGTGTGTGGACCATCCAGCCGGCACTCTGTCCTTCTACAGCCTCTGACTCTGACACACTGACCCTCCTGCACAGATTCCACACCAACTTCACTGAACACACACCCCTCTGTGCTGGGTTTGGAGTGTGGGATACTAACACCTCAGTGTCCCTGTGCCAACTGGAGTAGAGTCACAAACACACACACACACACACACACCCCTCTGTGCTGGGTTTACAGTGCGGGGATCTAATGCCTCAATGTCCCTGTGCTAACTGGAGTAGAGTAACACACACACACACACACACACCTCTCTGTGCTGGGTTTACAGTGTGTGGTGCTAGCTGGAGTAGAGTCACACAAACACACACTCAATCCATTTTCACACACACTGTCGCTCTCTCTCTCTCACACACACACTCAACCAAATTCTTTGTGCCTGTGGAAAAACACACAGATTTGTACATAGATACAGTAGGTAGAAGTTGAGGTAGGAGAGAGACATGGTTTCAGATGTCTCCAGTTAACCTCAAACAAGTTCAGTCCTTTATATAACAATATGGCTTTTTAGCAGGTTCATTTGAAGAACTATTGTGAAATCATGTTTTATTTTATTACAATAAAATTGTATTATACATGTTAAAGGTGTGTGTGTAATTCTTTTGATACAAGAAATGAATATCACACACAACCCCCTGAACCCAACACCAGCTGTACCACAGAGACACAGCCATGACTGTGCTGTGAACAAAAGCAGTAGGGAGTTTGTGCGTCTCTGTGGAGCCTAGGCCTGTACATGCTTAATGGCAGGGATCAGAGGGGATTTTAGGGAGCTTCACTTACTGCTCAGCTCTTAGGGCTAGTGTAGTCGATCATTCCATCACTGATATGGACCCTCCGACATTAGTGCATTCACTGTCAGACCACAGACCCCTTTTTACCACCACTGGCAAATCAATGTGCACCTGAACAGAACTGGAAAACCTAGGAATTAAAGGCATTTGTTCTTCAATCTGTAATTTAAGATAACCCCCAAAAAACGAACCAGAAATCTTAAATGCTAAAGAAAATGGTTTGATGATGAATGCAAATCCATGAGAGAGAAAATGAGACTATTATTACATTTGAAATATCACAGTCACAAAACCCAGATTTTAACCTCAAATGTGATATGCTTAAATTGTACAAGCATGCCTTAAAGTAAATGAAACAAAAATCATTCACAAAGCAATTGTACAACTTGAAGAGTATAGCAATTTGCACTAGTTTTTGTCAATGTGTCAATTTCTTCTCTGGGAAAAACTGAATAACTTAACTTACGAAATAAAATCAGAACAACTACTCCGAAATGTACAGAAGTGGAGATAAACTCGACCCCAGTAACTAATGTGTAATCTGTGTGAACAGTAACCTGGGGAATGTTTTCTGCTGTATTCTAAATGCCTGAATACAGTCCTTCCTGACTGAACACAGTGTCTTGAGTAAGAGTCAGTTTGGCTTTCTTCCAACACGTTATACGACTGATATTATTTATGCCGTACACACCTTAATTAATGCATATGTTCAGTAAAACAATACAGATTTATAGATCCATTATGTATGCCCACTCAGGGGGGTGGGGTGGAGGGTTGCGGGGGGCGTTTGCGATGGAGCCTGTCCCAGCATGAACTGGGCAAGGGGCAGGGAGACACCCTGGACAGATGAGCACTTCCAAAACCCAGGCAAACACATGCAAGCTCAACACAGGACTGCTGCCCATTGTGCCTGCCCACTGAAACTGTGAGGCCACAGTGCTAACCACTGAGCCACCATGCTGCCTGCAAATGGTACAGCTCAGTATATATTTCATAGTCTTGTGTCTCATTTGCAACCCTGAAATGCATCAGTTAAACATGTTATTAAATCTGACAAACATATGTCAGTAGTGTCGTGTAATGGGTATGTGGCAGCAGGTCAAACTTAGTGATACAGGGTTTGATTCTCAGGTAGGCACTGCTGTTGTACCCTTAAGGCATGTGACCCAGATTGCTCCAATAAACATCCAGCTTCACAAACAGAAGTTTCTGTGCTTTAGGGCGTCTGCTAGCAGTCTGACTGAGGTAGGTTTTTGTACGGCTCTCTATCACTGTGTGAACACAGGGCCACTGTGGTAACTCTGACAGTAGTAATCTCCTGCATCTTCAGCCTGGACTCCACTGATGGTCAGAGTGAACTCACTCCCATAATAAACTCTACTGCCACTGAATCGATCAGGAAGTTTAGAAGTGGTTTAGAAGACCCTGCTGCTTAAAAGGGAGAGCACTATGACTGCATCTGCACTGACTGAATAACTGAGGTGCAGATTCACTTCTGACCTCATTTTTGGGGCTCATCGTTGGCTTTACATAAGTATCCCGTTAAATTTCTGTCTATGGATGAGATCCAACTCCATGAATGAGATCCAATCACTTTTCCTCTTTCAACATAAAGTTGTTCCTTGATTAGAATATGCTGTCCTGTTTTTGGCACTGTTTGTTTTGACATATAAAATCATTTTTTGCTTGTCATTTAACTGATTAAAGCACCTGCAATTCTGTCAACAAGTAGTATCTGACCTCTTTCAAAATCTGATAGATGTCAAATGTTGCTTTGGAAACTCATATATTGAAGATTTGATTTAACAATGTACTTTACACTGGAAAGTATTAACAACTGGTGTTGACTTTTTATTAAACATAAATGTTGACCCATTTCTATTGTGATTTAGTTTCTACAAAATACTTTTTTATGATCCTGTTCTGGCCCTGTAGTTAAAGTTCAAGCTCATGTTCCAATTAGAAATGACTTATGAAGATATTTCATAGCTTTAATGAATATGGCATACTTACGCTATACATTGCAATGCTATTTGTCTATTAGATATACTCCATGCTTCATTAATATTATTTTTTTCTTTATTTCAGTTTTCCTGATTACTCCATTCAGCTGATAATGTGAAGTAGCTGTACAGATGAAAAATATGTCATTCATTGCAGTGGTAGTAGTCAAAGTGGTAGCAGGAGTCAATCATTGTCTTGAGCTCAGAGGTGAATTGTGTGTTGTATTGTAGCTGTATTTGATATGATATTCATATTGACTCTGGTCTGAGAGGTTGTGATGTGAGATGGCTGCACTTTATAACACACATGGTTTGTGCACTCTCCACTGTTTATTTTCCAATGTCAGCACTTCTGCTCTGGTCCCAGGACAACAGGGCCACAAAGACAGCAGCTCTCTGAGTAACTGATTAAACTGGGGCATATTTGAATTTGTAAATATAATAGAGTTTGCTTATCTTTCCTTGATGTTTCCATATAATGTGCCAGTTAGAGTTAAAATATTTTATGTATTTTTAGGGCCTGATATTGAGAAAAAAAAACTATTACATACAAACAAAACTAATTTTGGGATGTCATAGGGACCCAGTGAGTACATTGTATCTATAAGCAAAGCAGTGAGTGTAATACATAATAAACTCTGTATGTGATGTATACCATGTATGTGCAGCAAAATGTCAGGTAACATCCGACCGCATATACATCTGTGGTCCCTTGAGCTTATAATAGAGTTCAGAAATCCCAATCAGAGAATGGGATGTAGCGGATGTAACCTATTTAACCCACATATTACCTTGACAGATACATTAGCTGAAATACAGTACTGTATGTGTACAGTATCTTGGTTATTTAATCAATACAGGTACACTACAGTATCCCATATAGCTTTGATAATATGGTGTTCACATTCACATAACGTTCCTATTTCATGTACATGTTTACAGATGTATATAGATTCCACACAAATTTGCTGAAACTAAATGTAACCCATAGTAAAAACAGCTCTTAACTTTAAATTGCAAGATGAGTGATGTGTGAAAGATGAACAAAGGCAAAGGAAATGTGTCTCTTGAGTTGGAGGTTTTTGTACGGCTGATGAATGACACTGTGTCACTGTGACCAAACTGTCAATTGGATGGAAGGTAATATTTCTTTCAGACTTATCCACATCTGCATTTTTTAATATTTGCGTATATGTTGTCAGACAACTCATTTCATTATTGTTGAAACTGAACTTTGCTTGTCCATTTGGGCTATATATAATATCATTACGTCACATTACAGTCATTTAGCTGATTAACCCTCCTGTTGTGTTCTGGAATTGGACCGATATCCAAAAATGTAGTTCATTTAATCTTTGTCACAGTTGATTAACCCTCTTGTTGTGTTCGAGTGGAATGACCGGTCATTAGAAATGAATGGGTGAGACTACCACACAATCACACACACACACACACTGGTAGTCCATCGAGTCTGATGATGACATCCCTCTTTATTAATGGTGTGTTCTTTGATGTCTGTAGAGTCCAATTCTTGATCCACAACTTTTACTGCACGTTGGGCATATGAAGTCTGAGTTAGTGGGGGCAGGCATGGCTGTGTGTCTCCTTAGTCTTTTCTGTTGTTTTTTCACATTCCACTCCATTTCCAGCTGTTCTATACCTGTGTAGCAGAGCTCCCACCAGTTAGAACCATTGATGGCAGCTTGCTCCAGCCTTAAGGGGTCAATACAACATTTCTTCAGCGATGTTTTTGGCTGGTCTTTGTACCACTTCTTCTGACCATCTGCAGACCGGTGGCCCAGATGAAGCTGTCCATACAGGACTTGACGTGGCAGGCGTTCTTGAGGCATCCTGATGACATGCCCAAGCCAGTGCAGTTGGTGTTCAGTGACCGTGGCCTCTATGCTCTTGCGGTTTGTCCTAGAAAGAATCTCAGCATGGGGTACATGGTCACGCCACATGACCCCCATGATTCACTGCAGACACCTTATGTGGAATCGCTCCAGCATCCTTAGGTGGTGGCTGTTTGTGACCCAGGCTTCACAGCTGTATAGGAGAGTGGTGATGCAGACGGCTTTGTGAATTGCAATTTTGGTGTGCAGGTGGAGGTGTTTGTTTTGGAAGACCTTACGTTGGAGTTTGCCCAAGGCTATAGAGGCTTGCTTGATTCTATTGTGAATTTCGTAATGAATGTTGCAGCCCTGAGAAAGGATGCTGCCCAGGTATTTGAACGATGGAACAATTGAGAGTGGTTGGTGTTCTCCAGTGAAGACAGGCATAGTGGGTGGGCATGGTGCATAGTGGTAATGTAACAAAATGTAACCGCCATTGATTGACAGATTGTGAACATTTTAATGTTTTTGTTATTGTTAGTAATACTGTTATTGTTACTGCTGTTCTTTAATGTGTTCAGACATTCATTTTGTAATATGGTAAACTTTTCATGTGTAGTTTTGGGCCTATGACACAAGAGATGTTACTTTGTGCCACTATTTAAAAATTTGAAATGGTTTCAAAATAAATGTGCTTGTTAAACTTTGACACAGTCTGTCATAAATAGCACAATATGTTTCATCTGAGTATTTGTTATAATCATAATAATCCATACATTATGCTTTTTTTTTTACTCAAAAACAAGTTGGATGAGCTCGGGTCAATGAGGCCTACAGGCCATAAATAGCAAATAGACGTTCAAAACTTGTAATGTTCACAAGAACTTAAGTTGATAAAAAGATAAAAAGGCAACACAACATTAGGTGATAATATATGTATTATTATGGATTTATAATCAGCTATAATGGGGCGGTCATTTTGGACTGGGAACACAACATTAATTAACATGAAACGAACACACCAGGAGGGTTACTATGAATGCTCACTTAAACCCAGAACACAGGAGGGTGACTGTGAATGCTCACTTAAACCCAGAACACACCAGGAGGGTGACTGTTACTGAATGCTCACTTAAACCCAGAACACACCAGGAGGTTACTGTGAATGCTCACTTAAACCCAGAGGAGACTGCCTTTCTTCCCACTGCAGCTTCTGGGTGGATCATGTGCTTCTTCCATGCTCTCGCAATTCAGCTTCAGTTCGCCAGACTGTCTCTACTTCAATTCGCCCAGCTGTTTCCACTTTATACTAATCAAGCATCCGTTCACGTGTTAACCAACACCTCCCACTTGAGCTCCTGGTTACTATATTCTAAATCTAAATTATTCCCCATAAAACACTCTAATTTGGCTAATTGCAGATGATGCTTTTGTCTACTGTACCCTTCAGTTCACTCTGATATCATATTGCATTTATATTGACTGAGAGAGCCTTGCAAAGTGCACTCACCTAATGAGTATAAGGACTATATTTTAAGTATTAAATACTATTTATTATTATCCGTCCCTTGTTCAGTCTTCCCCACACTCCATATTTATTTATTTAGCTCCTGACGGTTACTTCACTCATTCAACCAATCAGGCATTTGACAATCAAAAGAAATAAAAGCCAACCCTAACTTTTCCACACAGATGACAAACCCTAATCCTAACCTGTCCACACAGATGACTCTCTTTTTTTTTAACATTTTATTGTCCTTCATGTGTTGTGTGTACAGATGACTAAAAAGTGCTGTCTGATATTAAGACAGCAGCTTAAACACGCTGTCTCACTCACATTTTATTACAGCATTGAGAGGTTACACAGACTCACCCATCTCCATTCCCATAAAGCAGGAAAAACACAGCTCTTTAGGACCAGAGAGTTTGAGTCATCAGGTGAGATAGAACTTGTGTTTGGAGACAGACTTTCATAACATGTTCATTTTAAAACAATATTTAGATCATTTAGAAGTATATGAACTAAAGCAATTTTAATTGTAGACTGAAATAAATATTTTGATTCACTTACATTTCATGATTTCAAATAAACATCATAAATCAGTGTTACTGTTAGAGTAAATCATTAGAGTGATGCACTTCTTAAAGGTAATCTGCTCAGCTAAATCCTCTTTCTCCTCCTCCTGTTTCGTGGAAAATCTATCTGGCTGTTTTCTCCATCTCAGGCTCCAGTAATCCGTGATTTCATCATCATCTGAGACAAAACACACATTCTTCGTAGAATATCATTCATTTTACACAAACAGTAACTGTGACTGTGATACAGTTCAATGTATTTTAATTCCAAAATAATATTTTATATTTACCAAATAAAAATCATAAATCATACAGCAAATCTTGCTAAAATCTGTAAATAAAACCCTGTAGTCAAATGTAATATTGGCGCTAGAATGGCTATTGATACAAAAACCCTGCAGCTAAATGTAATATTAGCACTAGCATGGCTGCTGATGCAAAAACCCTGCAGCTAAATGTAATATTAGGCTACCATGGCTACTGATGCAAAACCCCTGCAGCTAAGTGTAATAATAGCACTAGCATGGCTATTGATGCAAAAACCCTGCAGCTAAATGTAATATTACCACTAGCATGGCTACTGATGAAAACCCTGCAGCTAAATGTAATATTAGCGTTTGCATGGCTACTGATGCAAAAACAATGCAGCTAAATGTAATATAAGCACTAACATGGCTAATGATACAAAACACTGCTGCTAAATGTAATGTTACCATTAACATGGCTACTGATGCAAAATCACACAGCTAAATGTAATATTAGAGTTAGCATGGCTACTGATGCAAACACAGGAAGGTTGAAAGCTGTGTGATGGGTGATTACATTGTTCAATTCAGATAGGAAAATGGGGGAAAATACTAATAATGTTGAAAGCATAACTACTGTGTTTGGGTAGTCAAAGGTGAGTGTGGGAGCAACCAGGCATAAAACCTACACAGTGCTGGAGAGGTCGATGAGATTTAAATATCTGATTCAGAATTTCATCCTGATTAGAGATTGTGCTTACAGTATGTAATACTCTAATGAGGATGGTGTGTTTCTGAAAATTGTCCATAAAGAAAGGAAAGCTTGAGTGGCATTTTCTCTCTCACCTGCTGTAAGACGGCTTCACCGACTGCAGGATCATTCATATTCAGGGCTGAGGGGGTTTTCAGCTCAACATGTTTCTTATTCACTGAGTAACACACACCACCTAAATATCAAACACACACACACACACACATTACTGATTGCATTAAGCATGTACAGAGTGGAAAAAGGTTTGTATCAGGGTGTGTTACTGTAGTATCACTGATGTACAGAGTGTGTATAGATGTGTATCAGGGTGTGTGTTACTATAGTATTACTGATGTATAGAGTGTATATAGATTAGTATCAGGGTGTGTGTTACTATAGTATTACTGATGTATAGAGTGTATATAGATTAGTATCAGGGTGTGTGTTACTATAGTATTACTGATGTATAGAGTGTATATAGATGAGTATCAGGGTGTGTGTTACTATAGTAT
This sequence comes from Albula goreensis, assembly GCA_022829145.1. Taxonomy (NCBI): domain Eukaryota; kingdom Metazoa; phylum Chordata; class Actinopteri; order Albuliformes; family Albulidae; genus Albula; species Albula goreensis. The sequence continues at coordinate 38,338,120 of CM040748.1, read as the reverse complement.
TACTGATGTATAGAGTGTATATAGATTAGTATCAGGGTGTGTGTTACTATAGTATTACTGATGTATAGAGTGTATATAGATTAGTATCAGGGTGTAGTTTTGGGATGCTGCCTCAGACTCACCCCACATTTGATGCAGATGAAGTTGAGCTCCTCAGTCTTCGGCAGACTGACCCACTGTTTCCCCGCTCCAGATTCTACTGCTCCCCTGTGCCCACACTCCCCGGTCTCGTTTCCTGGGGCCCAGTTTTGGTACTGGCATTCTTCCCCACTGACCCAAACCCAGAAGTGCAGGGCACAGGAGTAGCGCAGGCCCAGCCACAGGTGAGCTGTGGAGGCGCTCTGAGCCCTCCTCTTCACCCAGTGCTGGAGCTGCTCTGTGGACACGGAGGCCAGGTCTCCATAGTGCTGTCTGCAGTAGCTCAGGGCCTCATCCCAGCTCTTATTCTCACGCACCAAGACCAGATTATCTGGAGAAAGAGTAAGAAGAAAATGAGAGAATGAAAATAAAATAAAAATGATAGAATCATATGCCTTAAATCTGAGGATATTTAATGTTCGCAGATCCTGACTTACATCAGTTTGTATTCAAAGTTTTATGTGATTACAGAGATAATATCTGGATATAATGTTTCTTTAAACTACACACTGTAACACTTTCAGTGTCACTTTTCTCCACCAATGGGCTAAAAGATTCCCTCCTGGTCTGCAGACCAGGTATAAGTCACCCCAAAAGCCACTTCAGAGCCATAGACTCCACTTGAGGAATGTGACACCAGACGCCCCAGCTCTCTCAACCCCTCCCCTGACTGCAGCACATTCCCTGTCAATCATGTGTGACATCAGCACCGCCAATACAAACTGAGCAACCGATTTAAATCTGGAACAGACTTTACATTCAAACTGGGGCAGCAGGACACTGATGGACCCACCTTCATAGCAGATGAAAGGGTATGTGTTACAACAGTCCCGATCATTCCACTGGCCCACGTCTGTCATAAAGTAGGGTTCAGAGCAGCAGGACACCAACACTCACCTTCATAGCAGACGAAAGGTTTTGGCTCATTACAGTCCAGATCCTTCCATCTCCCTGCATCAGTAGCACTCACTACAGCACAGTTCTCGTTCCCTCCAGCATTGTCAGGCTGTCCTGTGCTCCAGAACTGGTATGAGGAGCTGCTCTGGTCTGACCACTTCCAGAACTCTCTGAACAGGCCGATCCACACGTCCTGTCCTCCTGCAGTCTGCTTTATCTCCTGGTTCTCAGCCTGGTTCATCACACCAGCCAGGTCTTTGTGATGCTCTCTGCAGTAGCTCTGAGCCTCTCTCCAAGTCTTATAATGATTAATCAGGATGTATCTCTGAGCAGCTTCTCCTGTAACACAGCAACTTTAACTTTACAGGTCATCACTCTGCAAGACTCATCAATAAGAATGCATCTCTGATTACAGGAGTCATGCAGACCTGAGTAGCCTACTCTCCATATTACTGTCTCTGATTTAGACTCAACTGCTGTGTGTGTAATGAGATAAAAGGAGTTACTCTCTCTGAATCAGACTCCACTGCTGTGTGTGTAATGAGATAAAAGGAGTTACTCTCTCTGAATCAGACTCCACTGCTGTGTGTGTAATGAGATAAAAGGAGTTACTCTCTCTGAATCAGACTCCACTGCTGTGTGTGTAATGAGATAAAAGGAGTTACTCTCTCTGAATCAGACTCCACTGCTGTGTGTGTAATGAGATAAAAGGAGTTACTCCTCTGAATCAGACTCACTGCTGTGTGTAATGAGATAATGAATAAAAGGAGTTACTCTCTCTGACTCAGACTCCACTGCTGTGTGTGTAATGAGATAAAAGGAGTTACTCTCTCTGAATCAGACTCCTCTGCTGTGTGTGTAATGAGATAAAAGGAGTTACTTTCTCTGAATCAGACTCCACTGCTGTGTGTGTAATGAGATAAAAGGAGTTACTCTCTCTGAATCAGACTCCACTGCTGTGTGTGTAATGAGATAAAAGGAGTTACTCTCTCTGAATCAGACTCCACTGCTGTGTGTGTAATGAGAAAAGGGGTTACTCTCTCTGAATCAGACTCCACTGCTGTGTGTGTAATGAGATAAAAGGAGTTACTCTCTCTGAATCAGACTCCACTGCTGTGTGTGTAATGAGATAAAAGGAGTTACTATCCCTGAATCAGACTCTGCTGTGTGTGTAATGAGATAAAAGGAGTTACTCTCTCTGATTCAGACTCCTCTCCTGTGTGCATAATGAGGTAAAAACAGACAGGAGTTCTCACCATTGTAGCAGATGAAGGGTCTTGTTTGGGCACAAGACTTATCATTCCATTCCCATTAGAAGTCATGGCTACACAGTGCTGCTTGCCTCCATAATTGTTTGCTTCCTCACTTTCCCAGTTCCTAAACTCAGTCTCTCCCTCACTGCAGAATCCTCTGTCTGCCAGAGACCACTGCCACTTCCAGGTGTTTTCCCTCTTCAGTCCTATCCAGGCATCTCCCTGATAATCACTGCCTACAACTCCCATCAGCGCCTCCATTTCCTGTTGGTTGTATATGGTTGCCAGGTCAATGTACTTCTCTCTGCAGTAACTCTGTGCTTCAGTCCAGCTCTTCTCTATGTTCACAAAGTGATACTGATGAGAGAGGCAAGAGCAGAGTGTGCAGAGCCCTGTGGAACACACACATATCAAACATATGTGCGCACACACACACACACACATGTATCAAACATATGTGCGCACACACAAACACACACACATGTATTTATCAAACATTTATGCACACAGACACACACACATATAAAGGGAACACATGCACAAACATGCACACATCATTCACATATAAATGTTTGAATTTTAAACCTTTGAAGCTCACAGTAATTAGGATGATATAATGATTGTGGTTCAGCCTGTTAAACTTCACTGAAGTTCTTCATGAAAACAACTGGATGTGGGGAGAGATGGCATTTCAAAAAAAAATTTCTTAAAATGAACATTTCTGTTTTGGAAAGATATTTATACATAGACTTCAGCTTAGTTGTTTATCTATGCACAAGCCTTTAGATAAAAATACATTCAGTCAGGTGTGGTGAAACATTTTGGTACTGTATATAACATCAGACACACAAAAATAGACACAATAACAGACACAAAAACACACATAAATACATCCAAAAACATAAAAATTGTGTATCAACTGACCTGAGATCAGCACAATAGTTACAACTTCTTGCATCATTACTCCAGATTTTCAATCTACAGACACACATACAGATTTAAATACAGGATATTTATAATATGATTTATGAATTCATTTTCATGAATGTAATATAAGTTGTAGTAAGTAGCAAAGCCAACTAGCATTAGTACTTTCATGATATTGCATATGTACTCATTGATCTGGAAATAAATGTGTCAGGCCCAATATCATTGGGATTGTGTTAGCTCCTGCTGATTTTATGTATGATAATATTAGCAGGTTAGCTAGCCATACTAGATAGCCAGAACTCTCCTGCATAACATTAGCCATCTGAATAAATTAGTGATATCTCTGCTAGCTATCACTCTGAGTTTTCCGGATAACGTTCTGAGGCTTCCCTTAATTCAGTGTGGTTCACCTGAATCCTTAACTTCCTTGTTCCAATGTGGTGACTTATTTAAGTAGTGGTACATATAACTTCAAAAACGGAGTAACTGATTTTGCGTCTTATCCCCACCCTGCTCAAGGAAAAGTGTGAGGAAATCGCTTGAGAGACCTCAGTCAATCAGAGCCATATGTCATCCACCAGTTCCGCAGAGTGCAATCCGTATAGTAAATGGGGAAAACGGAAACACTAATATACCAAAAAAAAATCTGTCAGTTTTCAAAGGAAAATTCACATTAAGTACATTAAATCTGTAGTTTTACAACACAATACTGGTTGAAATCACATACATATTTACGCTGTTTGTGGTCATTACAAAAACGCATTTCCAGTGACTTAACAAGGGGAAAATTTTCTGCAATAGTTTCGCTTACCTAAGCGCTTAATCAAAGAATCTTTGTAACAAGATGGTTCAGCTGCTGCAAATACTACCTAATACTAGTGGCTCATGATATAGTTAGTAAATGCCAGAATCAGGTACGTTGCTGGAAGACAGCAAGAGAAGTTGGAGATATTTAGAAGTAAATGGTCGATTTAATGAAACCAAAATATTATTTAAAGAACACTGCTTTTTATGTGTAGTCCATTGCCTGTTTTTCTTCATGCAAGATACTTTATTTAAAGGAGCTGAAATGGATTTTACGGTCAACGTTCCAATTAACGAAACAATCCCTCCTGTTTTAACATAAAGAATCGCTGTAGTGACTCCTTCACGGTTAGCTCAAAAAGCTCTTCGTCTGTGGTGGTGAACAACTGTGTGACAGATAGGTTGCCACCCGTCCCATAAAATACTTCGTCCTTTAATTGACAATTCCTTCTAATTGAACCAATTTATTTGTTCATAATTTATCTAAATGTTCAGTACATGTCTGTCACCAGACATCGACACTACACCTAACAATAGCTTAGGGTTGCCACCTGTCCCGTGGAATATGGAATCGTCCTGTAACTGACAATTAAATGTTGCTGTGGTGACTCCTTTGTTTTCATTTCTGAAAGGTGAACAACCCTAGTGACAGAGCAGTTCATAGACTTCAGTTTAGACTTCCTTCTAATCAGATTTACATAATTTATCTATTATCTATCATAGTTAAACCAGCTGGCTTACATAACTTACAATTTACCTAACCGGTCAGATCACCTGTAAACCAGCTGACCAAGCTGGCTCGTAAACTAGCCAGTGAGTTAACCAATCATATCACATGGCTACCATTTCCAACCATAAAACTCATGGATTTATTTAACTAGTTAGTAAATATTCATTACTACAATGCTGATCCTCTTCAGTATCTGTCAACCCAATTCTTTAAGCTTCTAATAAATACGCCCCATTTAGCGATACGTTATGATCTGATGGTATGAAAACAAGCTAGGATAGCATAATCATAAATAGCCAGCTAGTTTACCAGTGAACTGGCTGGCTGTATCAGAGAAACCAAACAGGTCCAGCTGAAAGAAACACAGTGCCCTTCAAAACACTCAGAGCTCACCCCTCTCCGCAGAGCATGCAGTGTTTTCAGCAGGTAAAAACACTTACATGGACTTGGCCATCAGGTTTCTCATGTACGTAGCAAGCTGATCACAATCTCAGTCTCTACCATGGCCTGTGCAAACAATGAGAGGGATTTTTATGCAAGGGGTTTATGTGAAACCCGGCTTTGCCAGGAAATAAATGATTTAAATGATGTAACTCAGATGATAAGTTTTCCCACCCTGGATTCAATCTAATTCCAAGAATTAAATAAAAGGACAAAGGTGTGAACACTTTGTGTGCATCAAAAATTCCATCTAATTCCAAGTTTTGTTCCTATTTGTTCAACTGGTCCCTATTTGTTCAACTGGTCACCTGTATACCAAAAGCATTGTACTTTTTATTCTGATTTTTATGTGTCCAAGGAAATTCTTGGTGATGAGAAAAGCTACTGTAAAAGTGCAATATTGAAGGTTCTTACCTTGACAGCTTTAGATTTCAGCCAACTGCTTTAGCTGGCCTGACTAAAGATTCTAAACATTTCAGTATCTGCTTGTTGTTGTTGATGCAAACTGCTGTCATTTGTTTAGTTTTCTCTTTTTCCATGAGACAAGTTCATTTACATGAGACAGAGCAAGAGAGTAAGTTAGAGTATCAGACCTTTAAAGGATTGACAGACTGCCTTTCCAGGGTGAGAGAAAAGACTCAGAGAGATAAAAGACAAAGTAAAGACTGTGTGAGACTGGACACCCAGAGAGGACAGGCTGTGCACCCACTGCTGTCAGCAGGAGCTGGAGACAGAGCTGTGTGATGTTCTGAAATGTGATGAAGACACATTAGGATTCACTGAACAACATTCATTTAAAATGTCCTCCTTAATAAGTGCACATGTTACCATTTCACTTCTGTTACTTGACAAGTTTGGCAAATTCAGAGATAGATACTGAAGTGTATTTCCTAAAATAATACACATCTGTACACATCTCAAAGCTTTCTCATGAGCCCAGTTTGAATGTTTCAGTATACAGTGTTACCTTTCTCTCTCTCTTTCTCTCTCTCCCAGTCTCTTCGCGCAGCCCCATGTAAACCTGCACCCAATGCAGAGGGGCAGCCAGAGGAAAGAGGAGAATCAGAGAATCATCAGAGAAAAAGTTCCTGGTCTGAATGCATATTTACACTGATGCAGTTATTGAACATTTTTGCTCAGCTTTGACTGGTTTTACCTCTATCAACATATCTGTAACTCTTATTTCTCTGAAATTATTTTTACAAATATATATTGGGGAAATAGGTGATTGCTGCTGCCTCCGATAAGGTAATCAGGTGGAGAAATGGCTTGGAAGAAGCAGGCTCTGAGATTATGGTTTTAGATGGGGAAAGAGCTGTCTGGTTGTTGTCTCATGGAAAAAGGGAAAACCAACCAAATGACAGCAGTTTGCATCAACAACAAGGAAATGTATAGAGGAAATGTGAGCAGGGAAATTCATAGAAACTTTAACCAGGTCTGCCATAGTATGTTTCCATAGCAACATTTGATGCTGAAAGTGAGATTTATAGGTTTTTGTCACATTTCCCCTTTATTATTAAATCGTATCAGTGCTAGTACTCACTCTGCTGCAAAAGACAAGCTTAATTTGGGAGGCTGAAGCAGATGTTCTCTATCCAAAACAAAACTGGCCAAAGACATTAAGCAGAGCACACACACTGTCTCTCACTGAATCACATGGATGTGCAAAACCTATGTTCAGAAAAAATATGTATTTCACAAGCTAAAAAGTGCAGGTGTTAAAGTTCAGATCAATGTCCCATCAATGTTGCACTACTGTCAGTGAAATTGAAGAACAGAACACAGAACCTGTGTTAATGTGTAACTTAACACAAACCTGAACTCAACATCGCTTACATCTGGTCCTCTGGAATAATACTTGACAGTCTGTTTCTGTAAGAATAGCTGATTAACACCTTAAGAGTTGGAGTCTTTTTGTTTTCACTGCAACCAAACCCAGAAATGAACAGAAGGACAAAATGTCATCGCTAAACATGCATTTTGCAGATACCCATTGGTACCCACCCAGATGCAGACCTTCTTTGCACACACTAGCATCACATAAAACAGCTCATACACACTAATCATCATGAACACTCTGTCAGGACTATGGGTAATCTTCACCAAAAAACAAAGTCAGTTAATAGCTTGTAGTTTTACTTCATGGATGTCAAACTCAAAGTCCCAGAATGCCATAGTTTCTGTAGCTTTTTGTGCTTTTCATTCAAACAGCAGCTACATAAGGTCTTAAACATTTTATAATCAGCACATCTCTGATGGGCTACTGTGTGTATAGACTGGTTATAAAGACTAAAGATGCTTTATTACTACTGCTGCTGTCTTTATAACTGGTTGTACATTTATAGACTGGTTATAAAGACAACAGACAGAAAAATAGAGGCAGAAAATCTTTATTTCCTCAATGTAATCACATCAGTGCAACAGGAAAGTTAAACTGAATTAACAGCTGTGAATCAGCACTGCAGGTACTTATCTGACAGTCACAGCAGTGCAGGTGCTTAGTGTTTATACAGTACAACCTTTTACTGACAAAGCATTGGGAATGGATTTATCAAATATGTATTCAAAATTAAAGTAAAAATACTCCAATATAAATAACTAATCTTTTATTGAGTAGAGTCATTACTTACAGTAACTAACAATTAAAATTGCCAATAGGCTCCTGATTCTGTAACTATAAACCTTGATCAGTCATAATCCTTCTTCTTAGAATATGTGTTGTTTTTTTCAGTATAATATTTCTGAATTTTGCCATTGAGCCAGAACCTGAGCTGTCCTCTTCACCCAGTGCTGGAGCTGCTCTGTAGACACGGAGACCAGGTCTCCATAGTGCTGTCTGCAGTAGCTCAGGGCCTCAGTCCAGATTTTATTCTCATGGACCAGAACCAGATTATCTGGAGGTAATGGAAAAAGAAAAGTTGAGATAGTGAACATAAATTAAAAATAACAGAATCACATGTGCTTTTGATGTGAAGGTACCACTGTAGCTTTTTCCATAGATCCTGGATAAAATAATGTGATAAAATAATAAATAATGTTGTGAGCAGCTGACTCATAAAGATGTTCACTTGTTTTCAACAATATGCTATGCTTTATTGAAGCATGTAGTGGCACATTAAGTCCCACAGGTATGATATTTATTTGAGCTGTAGCCCAAAAACAATAATGTAAACCTGTCAAATTGCAACCAAATTCCCAGGTGGAGAGGGAGGTGCTGTTAATGCAAATTTTTAATGTATATGTTTTCCTTTTTTTCACCTACAGATATATGTTTTTGGTTATCATTAATGTAATGACACAAACACATTTTGTAAATGGCGACCAGTTACAGTCCTGATGCTGGTGGGGGCTTTAAAATACATTAGCTGAAATGTGAAAGGAGTCGGTACTTTCATAACGTGTGAAAGAGTGCTTTCTCACCCTTAACTGTTCGGGGGTAGGCTTTGCTTTCCTCCAAGCAGAGGTGGGCAAAGTACACAACTCCATTACTTCAGTCAAAGTATAGATATTCCTGGTCAAATATTACTCCAACACAAGTGAAAGTTGTTCAGTCAAATTTTTACTTGAGTTAAAGTACTGGAGTACTTGCTTTTAAAATTACAGTGATACCTTGACTTACAAGTGAATCAACTTGTATTTTCCGAGATACGAGCCTTCGCTTGGTCGATTTTTTGCTTTGTGATGCGAGCCAAGATCTGAGGAACGAACCAGCTAGCTTATGCCAACCGCCGCTGGGTAGCCCAGCGAGTGCTCAGTTCACGTGGTTATCTTGCCGTGCAAGCATCTCTGTTGTATCGCTGTTGCTTTTGTTTGCGCATTTTGTTTATTTTGGAAAATGTTTTAACCATGGGTCCTAAGAAAGTGAGTGCCAAGGGCTGTGTTATTTTTCCTCACGCAGACTGCTGAAAGATTGTGAGCATTATCTGATAGTACTAGCGTAGGGGTAACAGATGTTATAAATCCCATTTAAAGCGAATGGCTCAAATGTCATACAAATACATGTAAATAAAAAAGTAGCAATTAAGTTTAGCGATAAAGTGTAGCATAGTATGTAAGTTAAATTTAGCAATAAATTGTAGCATTAAGTGTGGAACGAGTAAGTTAAGCGATAGAGCACGAAATGGAAAAACTCCCCCAACCTCCTCCACCTCCCCCAGCATCTTCGTCTGATCTTCAAGGTAAATATACTTAATAAAACTAGTTTATTTATTTACATTCTCTTTTATTATATATTACTTTTTATAAATTATTTGTTATTTAGAAAGTACATTTTTCTTATCTAAAAACACGTAACAAAAAAATTGGTGTGGTTTTTGGGGGGCTGAAACGGATTAATAGCATTTCAATTAAGTTTAATGGGGAAAATTAATTTGAAATACGAGGAAATTGAGATACAACCTCGGTCACAGAAGGAATTAAACTCGTATGTCAAGGTACCACTGTACTTAAGTATTCAAAAGTACATTTCCTTTTCAATGTCAACACCTTGTTGTATTGCTGCCACAATGCATTTACAGAACCTAATGACTCTGAAACAACCGACTGAATGCACTGACTTGCTTGTAGAACCTGTAGAATAAAAAGCTCGTAGAATATGCTACAAAGCCTATAGAAATGCCGATAGAAACACAATTGAAAAGAGACTTAATTTACTCATAACTGATGCCTGCTTGGGAATGTGTTTTTCTGTCATAATAATGTAGTTTTCACGTTAGCTCGGAAGCTACCTGTCTTGTGAGTTTGCTGGATAACTTTATTATATCTGTGCAAAATACTTGCTCATCAACGTGTCCATGATAAAGCAGCAAGCTAGCCTCCTGAGTTAGCTCGCAGGAATATGATGCGAATGACAGTGCTTTGATTGGAATGGTATTAACATGTCATTCACAAATGGTTGTAGTGTTCCATGAAGTCTAGCATGAGAAGGACACCAGTACTGTTCTTGAAAGATAGATACATGCGATCGAATTAGAGCACATCCTTTTACCTTTGACTGGTGGTGATTCATATCCTGCACTGTGGCCACTCTTATGTCTTGCAAGTCTGGCAGCGGTCTTATTTGTCTAGTCACGTCGCCCTACGCTGTATCAGAGTTTAACATATGTGAAAGAAAACGGCAGTATATTTTTTTGCAATGCCTCTTGCTTTTCTTGAATCGAGGACATTGAAACGCTGAGCCATTTTCCTCACCTGACAGCCCCATCTGCTTCCGTTGTCAGTATGCTAAACGGTAACTCATTCGCCAGCTAGCAACGCTATATATTTTGATATTTATCCCAGTTAGCTTAGCCCACTGGTTTAAAACTCCTGACGTCAATAGGATCCTTTAAATAATATTTTTAAACAATTTTTGAGGGCAGTAACGAAGGTTGTTCTCGGGAAACAGAGCAAACATTTACAACTACATGAACCTTTCTTCGTTTGAAAAATCTTAAACATGGACTTCAGATGTGGCCATGGGTGCTCTGGTGAGGAATCGTCATCTTTATCTGTCGTAGCCATCATTACAACCGCCAAGTTCAAATTTAAATTAAAATACTGCAGCAAGTACTTTGAATTTGACTGACAGCGTAGGAGTAGTTTACTGTGATGACGGACACACTGTACGGCCTATCGCATTTTAGAAAAGAAAAGGAAATTCATCCGTTGACTTCAAATTTATGCTTCAAAGTAACGAGTAATGGTACGGATGTTCCAGATGTATGTGAGGCCATTTGAGATAGCCTTGTTGAAGACTACATGCCAGTGCTACAAGAAAGTTCCTGGAGGGCCATCGCAGCAGAATTTGAAGAGAGGTGGTCTTTCCCTCATTGCATTGGTGCAATTGATGGAAAGCACATTTCCATTCAGGCACCTGCCAGCTCTGGTTTGAAATTCTTTAACTACAAAGGCCATTTCTCCTTTGTTCTCCTGGCAGTTGTTGATGCAAAGCACAGGTTCCGTGTTGTGGATATTGGGGCTTCTGGCAGGAGCAGTGATGGGGGAACACTGTCTTCATCTACATTTGATACAGCCCTCCGCAACAATACCTTGGATCTGCCTGCAGATGCACCACTCCCTGAATCATCAAACCTTGGGCTGGCACCGTATGTGTTCATTGCAGATGAGGCTTTCCCCTTGCAGCGCAACATTCTGCGCCCCTATCCCGGGAGAAGTAACCCTCACAGCCAGCACGTATTTAACTACCGCCTGTCTCATGCACGGAATGTGGTAGAGAATGCGTTTGGCATAATGGCAGCACAGGTATTCCACAGGGTGATTGCGCTGAGCCCTGAGAATGCAGAGAAGATAGTGAAGGCAACCACCATCCTCCACAACTTCATGCGGTGGGACATCGCAGCACACTCCTCTGCTTCAGAGCACCCTGACCCTCATGGTATCCGGCCATGTGGCAGGCTTGGGAGCAACAGCAGCTCACAGGAAGCACTGGCAGTGAGGCAGCTCTTCACAGAGTACTTCAACTCTCCCGTTGGTGCTGTCCCATGGCAAAATGGTCATATTTGACTGCTTGTGCAACAAATCAACAAATCAAAGGCTCTTTTAAGAGCCCCCCCAAATCTATCCCATAAAAAGGTACTATTTTCTGTCCGCTAATGAACATAAGTTTTTAATGCCCACATTGTTTATCTCAAGAAAAACAAAAGCTGTAGCAAAAAAAACTTAATGCTGGACTGACCTTATATCATCAGAAAATATGTCATTATTTTGTGTTCATCAACAACCCTCTCATCTGTATCATATTTTTTTCAGATGATGAGCTCACTGTGTGGTATTCCAACAGTCAGGTGGGTATTTATGTTTAATCATTTCCTCACTTGTGAAAGCATGTCAACAGCAGGAACAGAAGCATTGTTATTTTCAAACTGTTTAATCAATCAAAAAATGAAATGCTAGCCACTGGTAACAATTGTGTGTGTGTGCATGTGTGTGAGTATGTGTGTGTGAGAGTATGTGTGTGTTTGTGTGTGATGTCAGAAAAACAAATCATCAATTGAATTGTGCCTGCTGCACCAAACTTAAAATCTGCACTTGGACCTCACTTCTTTTCTGTATTGGGAGACGCCGCAAGGCATGTCCCACCGAATTAAAAAAACTGTCCACCTCATCAGGTTGGTGCGTTAAGGCCTGCAATATTTTCTGCTCAAATTCTGAATCCTCATCTCTCTGCCTTTTCTTGCGTGCTTTTCTTGCAGGTGGCTGGCTGGGTGGCCCTGGCTGGTGACTTAAAGAAAGTGGTGACGAACACCTGGCTGTCTCACCCAAGAGACCTGGAGGGGGGGGTCATCACTGGGTCAATCAACCCTGGCTGGCTCATGGAAGCAAGTGGAGGTGATGGGGATGGCACTGCCTGGCTGGGACCTGGCTGACTGAACCCCTCTTCCAGACTACTGGAGCCCAAATACATTGACTGCAGGGTCTGCAAATTGCCTCCTGTTTCCCTCTTGGACACAAATGGCTCTAAAAACTCATAATAAAAAAAAACTTCCACTTTCTCTTTGTACCCCGTGCTGCTCCACTTCTCCTACTCTCTCTCTCTATCCTCCGCTCCTTCAAATATGTGTCCCTGAGAGTCTTCCATTTTTTTTGGCACTCTCCACTGTAACACAGATGCAAATCAATAAAATAAAGTGAAAAGTAATAACTACTGTAGCTTTATTATTGTATTTTTTCTGAACAGAAACACAGTTGAAAATGGCACTAAATTTACAAGAGGTATTACAAATATGATTTGTACTAAAATAGACACTGACACTATTGCAATTGAAGGAAAACAAGGTGACACGATATGTCTTTTCAACACGAACAACGTATGTGAACAAACGGGGGGGGGCGTAGCTAATAACAGACAGCTACCTAGCTAGCAAGCTAAACGCCGAGGTAGGAGCTAGCTAGCTGCCCGGTAGCTAGATAGCCCTTGAGTAGTAGCAACCAATTTTCCATCCTATTTTCACACATTTGTATAGTATTGTATAGTATTCACCGTCTATTCCAGTTTTAACGCTGATGTCCTGCCAAGCTGCCTCCCTCTTGTTAAGGTTTTTGTAATCCCTTAACGAGGGATTAAAAAGAACGGGGTGAAAAGAAACAGCGGTTATCAAAGTTTCCTCCATTTTAATTTCACAGTTTGACTTGAACTACAAGAATCAAATTAACGCGTCAGAGTTCACCACAGTTGAACTCGAGGCGGAAAACAGAGCCCCACCCCGCGTCAAGAGCAGGGCAGATAATCTGCTCCCGGAAGCGTTGACAGTTGACGCCACCTTCCATTGACTTGAATGGAAATTCGCGCGGATATTCTGCGTTGGAAGTCAAGTGTGACCGTACCAGAAGTGCTGGAGAGGAAGATCAGTAGCTTCCTCCGTAGGTGGCTGGGCCTGCCACTCAGCCTAAGCAGCACAAGAAACTGCAACTTTCCATCAGCAGCCTTGACAAACAGTGCAGGGTCTCTCAGGGTGTGGATTGGTCACTGGGGGTGGAATGGGGCTGAGTTGGTGGGTGTGGATTGGTCACTTTGTGGGTGGAAAGGGGCTGGGTTGGTGGGTGTGGATTGGTCACTGGGTGAATGGAATGAGGCTGGGTTGGTGGATGTGGATTGGTGCCAGTTCATGCTACAGTGGTGTTTGAGCATATTTAACTGGTCCATGCTTTTAACACATTATTTTTCGCAATTGGTTTTAAATACAATCCTATGCTGACAATACCACAGTCATTTTGAGAAACCCCATAATATTTATAAAAAATATGTTTTGTAAGTTTGGCAACAATAACTTAGAATCTTTACAAACCCTTCTCAATTTAATTTTTAATGGAGTATAGGCCTATGCAAAAAAATTGTCACATTTTTTTTTTTTTTTACTTACAGTCTACTGAGAACTTACAGTCTACTGAGACTGAACAGACTGTCATCATTTCAGAGACTGTGGAGCAGGAGCCCCTTCTCAGCCAAAGGTGTTGCACTGGTTAATAGCAAACAGTGACTTCGAAAACTCAGTGATGTGTGGATAAACTTTGATAAACAATGATTTGCTGCCTCTTAGATTTGTTGAGGGGGAGGGATTTAGAGAATTAATTAATTACCTTGAGCACAGCACAGTAGCCACAGCGTCACTCAAGCAAAAACGACAAAACCTACCAAAACATACGCGTGTAAGCAAGGAATATGCTTACTCGATTACTTGCTCATTTTCAGTCGAGTACTCCAGTTGTGAAAATGATCAAAATGCACATTCCTAATGCAAATATGTAACAATATCCTCATACAGCCATCCTGTGTGCACGTGACTGAAAGAGGAAACACCCTTCACAGTGTTCATACTCTGAGTGCTGTGCTCTGTCTCTCTCCATGTGTAAAAGCCTTTCACACCAAAACAAACACTTTCTTACACCAAAACAGGGCCTTCCATCAAAACATTGTGTTACTTGTATCAATTCCCCTTCTGAAAACAATTACAACTTTATGCAGCCATCTCTCTTTCTTATGGACGTACAAACAGAGACTCCTCTGAACAGAAATGAGGTGAAACTGGCTTCCTGTAAACTGGCAGATCTTCAAGTAAAACTGGTCAGATGGCATTCCATCATGCAAGATCAAACTGGTATTCAAACTGAAAATAGAATATTCAGAACTCCATCATATTGCAAATACAGACGGAATCAGATTCAGCTCAGTGCCAGAGAAGAATAAACTGGGTCTCTGCAGTGTGTACCTGTGTGCAGGTGAGTACAGTCTTAATAATATGCAGAAAAGTCAAATCAATGAGTACCTGTCTGTAATTGAGCTTTAAACATTTAAAAAACATAATCAGTAGCCATTTTAACATGGCACCAGGTATTCAAAAGCTGCTCAAGGCAAGCAAGATGGCTGACTGTACGTTCATTTGTTTCAGTATGAAATAAGCTCAGACTCTTCTGTGATCAGATTTCAAATTACAGTGAAGTCTTACTTTATGATGGAATAAGAGAGCAATAACAAAGTTCATAAATAATATTAAGTAAACTTACCATGGGTAATGTAGCCTGGGAATTACATTTTCATCCATAGGCATGTATAATCCATTTATATAGTATCCTAGCATGGATATTAACTTTGATTTAGGGGGCAGCCTATAGCCTAGTGGTTAAGGTACATGACTGGGACCCCTGAGGTTGGTGGCTCAAGTCCCAGTCCAGCCACAGCAAGAACACCATTGCTGTTTGGCCCCTGAGCAAGGCCCTTAACCCCACATTGCTCCCAGGGGAGATTAGCCTTGGTTAGTCTAATCAACTGTAAGTCACTTTGGATAAAAGTGTCAGCTAAATGACAGTAATGTAATGATAATCCATTTTATACAGCATTCTAGAAACCATTTTACCTTTATGATACATTTTATATAGTTTTAGCATGGATGTTACCCTTTGTAATATATTCAGTTTATTAGCATGGATTTTTTATGTTCTATAACATTCAGTATCGTTGGATTCTAGCTTTTATGATGTATTTTATATAATGTTCTAGCATGAATGTTCGCCTTGATAAGCCAATTTATACAGTATTCTAGCAAGCATATATAATATAGTTTTACGCAGTATTCCAGCATGGATGTTGTGACTGTTGTGCACTGCGTATGTTAGCACTACTGGCACTGCACACTGGCCTCCTGAAATTCATTATAAAACACTCTCTTGGACAGTAAACCAAGTGGTGACAATCTGCGGTATTGATATGTTAATAACGATGGCTGATTTTAAATTGACATTGTGGATTTTTTCTATATTTGTACACTTATTTGATAGCAACTGTACAATTTTCATATGCGTCACAAAGCAAGCAAGATGATGAGGCTCAAAACCAGTCAGTCTGGTTTACAGCTCTGTCTCCTCTTGCCAGGTTATGTTTGACAAACACAAAACAAGAGAGTAATAAACTTTATAATAATTAATATTTATGTAACAAACTGCAGGAAGGATAGAACCAAAAGTCAACAATCAATTTAAAATACTTTGATCACTCAGCTCTGAAAAGCACAAAACAAAAAAACTACCATGTTCAATGTACCATGTACATTGAAGTTATTTAAAGCAATTCTATAAAAATGTGTTGTAAGTTTGGCCTTAAAAGAGCACACTGAGGAGGCATTCCTAAAGAAGCCTTCAATAACTTTTAACTATCAACATTTATTTATTTGTTTATTAGTGGTACATAGGCTAATGTAAATTATATGTAATTTCCACCATGACTTCTGCATACATTAAACAGAATCTTAGCAC
The DNA here is from genome assembly GCA_022829145.1 of Albula goreensis. Classification (NCBI taxonomy): domain Eukaryota; kingdom Metazoa; phylum Chordata; class Actinopteri; order Albuliformes; family Albulidae; genus Albula; species Albula goreensis. The sequence continues at coordinate 38,321,680 of CM040748.1, read as the reverse complement.
ACTATACTCCAAACCACCAGCATATTAGTCAGGAGACTTTAGTTTCATCTGGTTAATTAAGCAGGAATTTATTAGGAGTTAAATGCTGTCACTTATATCAATATAGCCTTACATATTAAAATGTTAATAACTTTCCCCCCTCAGATGCTTTGGTGATTTTTGACAAATATTTGAAATTTACTGTCATTATTTCAACAGTTCAGTAACAGTGTTTCCTAGGATGCTCAAACAATCTCTGTAATGATCAGGACGATGTTTGAACCTAGGCCAGGGGTCGGCAACCTTCAACATCGGAAGAGCCATTTTAGCCCCTCCTACCAAAAAACAGGAGAAAAAGAGGTGGGGGGTGTAAGGAAAGAAAGGTATGGGGGGAGGAGGGAAATATTCCTAATACATGAATAACAATAATACTTGTGTGCAAAACGCATAGGCCACCTGTATTATACCGCGGGGGACCGCTTAGTAAAGTAAATAAGCGCTCATAAATAATCATCGGAGCCTGGCTCTTAAAAAGATTTATTATAGAGGTAGCGCGGCATGTGGAGTTTTATATTGTTTTACTACAATGATATTGGCAAAATAAGATGATTACAGAAGAAGGTTGTATAGAAGAACTTTGTTTACGTACAGTTTGAAGAGACTTTGATCTTCATGCAGGACTGCAGGCTGTCATCAGTGAGGCGAGAGCGGTGTTTGGACTTGTAAAGAAAAAAAAAGGTGAAATTCCGATTTTCTTGGAAAAGACTTCTTTATTTACAGAAACGGCAGTAGTCAGAAATACGTGAACCGCACTCTGGGTTCATTGGAGTCAGATATACATAGTTTTATCAGGATTAGACAATAATTAAATAACCATCAACCTCCCATCACTGGTCTAGTGAGGGTAGTTCATGTGGTTGAATACAGTAGGTTTGAAAATTGGATTATCTTCCCTAGCCAGAACAGCTCTCAATCACCCATCACTGGTTTCTTTAGAAGTGCCCATTGCCTACGTTTATGGCCAAAGTGACAATTGACGTATGTGAGCAGAACTGTGGCTACAATAAGGCCATCCAGACCAGGGGTGGCCAACCAGTCAGAGACTAAGAGCCACATTTTTTACTGTGTTACTGCAAAGAGCCACATAATTCACATGAGCACACGTGAACTGCCCCCATCCCTTCCTCTCACTCTCTCGCTCTCTCTCACACACACAGACCTCTGCTCAGCCAGATTTACTGTAAATGTCACACATCAACATGCTTTTCTGCCTGACTTTTCAAAGTGACCAACTTGTGCTTGCGAAGTTCAGTAACCTTTGGAGATGCCTGGTTGATGTTGGCATGGAGTGAACTGAAGTGGCGCTGAAGATTTGAAGCCTTAAAATGCACTAAGGACGCCTGACATATAAGGCAGAATGGCTTGCCATTACGTTCAACTAAAAAAAAAAAAAACTCTCCCACTCTGTTAAAAAAGTCCTGTGTTCATCTTCACATTTTCGTTTTGCTGTGCATTTTTTCCCTGCCATTTTGAGGGCGAACTTGACACAATACTCAACAATGAGGTTTTCCCTCCCGAAAATTTGCGTCAAACGCGCATGTGCGTGATATGAAAATACCGTATTGAACTCAAGCTAAGCGAACGCGCGTACACATACACATAAAAAAAAACAAACACAAAATTCGACATGAACGAAAGAGCCGCATGAAACCGGGCAAAGAGCCGCATGCAGCTCGCAAGCCGCGGGTTGGCCAGGCCTGATCTAGACAAATGAATACAGGTATGTGCATGACCTGTGCTCTCTTATGCTGTACTGGGTGTGCTGGTTTTAGGTGTTTGGACCAGAATCTTACATTGTTGAAGCAGTGGGAGAAACTCAAGCTGCAGAATGGAATCTTGAATAGAGAGACAAAAGATCCTGTCAGGAAAAAGAAGCTTGATGGACAGAGCTATGTAGGGTGTTCACAATCTCACAGGACACCAAGGTCAAGCCAGAACCCTCCACTTAGCAAGGCAGAGGTTTTTCTGGCCAAGTATGGAGTGAGATATGAGAGAGTATGTTCCCTACTGTGTAAGGTGTGTGCCAAGACCCCAGAGCCTACAGCATGAGCTCCACTTGAGAGTTTAAAGACCTCTGCTCCTATGGAACTTGTCTGCATCGACTTCTGGTCTGCAGAGGACGAGAACAGGACCTCTGTTGATGTCCTGGTTGTCACTGACCACTTCGCAAAAATGGCCTTTCCATGCAGGAAACAGATTGCCAGAAAACTGTGGGACAATATTTTCTGCATCTACAGCTTCCCAGAGATGATTCACTCAGACCAGGGTGCCAACTTTGAGAGTGAGCTCATCTCTGAATTGTTGCAGCTGTCAGATGTTACCAAGTCTCACACCACTGCCTAACATCCTATGGGAAATGGTGGCACAGAGCACTTCAACAGGACCCTAGGTAACATGATCAGAGCCCTGCCATTGAGAGCCAAGCAAGATTAGCCCCAGCAGATCCCGACACTAATGTTTGCATACAATGCAACTGTGCATGCGACCACTGGTTATGCACTCTTCTATTTGGTGCTTGGACATGTCCCCAGGCTTCCAGTTGAAATTATGTTCAAGACAGTCCTCCAAGATCCTGTGACAGCAGATTTCACCAGCTACTCAAAGACCCTCCTCTCAAACCTATCTGAAGCAGTGAGAATCACTCAGCAACATGTTAATAAAGAGCAGCAACATCAGGCCAGACAGTACAACAAGAAAGTTAAAGGTATCTCTCTCCACATTGGGGATCATGTGCTGCTGGCAAACAAGGGAAAAAGGGGCAAAAACAAACTGGTAGACAAATGGGAACCTTTGGTCTACACAGTGGTTGACAAAAATCGATTGACTCACATCTGTCAGATCACAAACAGTTTGGGGACCCACAAAGTCGTACACAGGAACCTACTGTTGGATGTCAACTTCTTACCAGTCAGGGATCCTCAGGATAGTCAGTCACTGGGACACTCTGACAGAGAAATGGATGTCTCCATCTTCATGGATTCTGTCTGCTGAAGTGTACAATGTAGATAGGGGTCCAGAGGCTGAAGAGCTGGAGTCACAATTCACAAACCTGGACGCTGGAACCTACTGTCACGCTGATGAAAGGCTGACGTATTACCCAGGACTTCCTGACAGATCTCACTCCAGTTTGCCTCAGGACAGATTTAGTCCCTGAATTGGACATACCAACCTCTGACCTAAGCAAGTCACCCATATCTACACAAATCTCTGTAGCTGGCCAGGGTCCAGTTGTTAACAGAGCTGGGAGAGTAATTAAGTAAACAGACTCATTGAAACCATGGTCCAAACGCCAATTGCTTTGGGTTATTGCTGGTTACCTGTCAGAAAAACTCAAAAAAACTGATTTAAATGCGAGCACTACAAATATACCGTGTTCCAAATTATTATGCAAATTGTATTTAAGTGTCATAAAGGTTAAATTTTTTGTTTTTCAATTAAACTCATGGATGGTATTGTGTCTCAGGGCTCTTTGGATCACTGAAATCAATCTCAGACACCTGTGATATTTAGTTTGCCAGGTGAGCCCAGTTAAGGGAAAAACTACTGAAGAAGGATGTTCCACATTATTACGCAGACCACCATTTTCAAGCAATATGGGAAGGAAAAAGGATCTCTCTGCTTCTGAAAAGCATGAAATAGTTGAATGCCTTGGACAAGGTATGAAAACCTTAGATATTTCACGAAAACTTAAGCGTGATCATCGCACTGTTAAGAGATTTGTGGCTGATTCAGAGCACACATGGTTTCGTGCAGATAACGGCACAATAAGGAAGATTTCTGCCAGACAAATACATCGGATTAAGAGAATAGCTGCTAAAATGCCATTACAAAGCAGCAAACAGGTAGTTGAAGCTGCTGGTGCCTCTGGAGTCCCGCGAACATCAAGGTGTAGGATCCTCCAGTTGTGCATAAACCTTCTATTTGGCCACCCCTAAACAATGCTCACAAGCAGAAATGTCTGCAGTGGGCCCAGAAATACATGAAGACTAATTTTCAAACAGTCTTGTTCACTGATGAGTGCCATGCAACCCTGGATGGTCCAGATGGATGGAGTAGTGGATGGTTGGTGGATGGCCACCATGTCCCAACAAGGCTGCGACGTCAGCAATTAGGTGGCAGAGTCATGTTTTGGGCCGGAATCATGGGAGACAGCTGGTCGGCCCCTTTAGGGTCCCTGAAGGTGTGAAAATGACCTCTGAAAAGTATGTGGAGTTTCTGACTGACCACTTTCTTCCATGGTACAAAAAGAAGAACCGTGCTTTCCGTAACAAAATCATCTTCATGCATGACAATTCACCATCTCATGCTGCAAGGAATACCTCTGCATCATTGGCTGCCATGGGCATAAAAGGAGAGAAACTCATGTTGTGGCCCCATCCTCCCTGACCTCAACCCTATTGAGAACCTTTGGGGCATCCTCAAGCAAAAGATCTATGAGGGTGGGAGGCAGTTCACATTCAAACAGCAGCTCTAGGAAGGTATTCTGACATCCTGCAAAGAAATCCAAGCAGAAACTCTTCAAAAACTCACAAGTTCAATGGATGCAAGAATTTTGAAGCTGCTGTCAAATAAGGGTCCTATGTTAAAATGTAATTTGACCTGTTAAGATGGTTTTGATTGAAATAACTTTTGATTTCAGTAAATATGACCTCCTAATACAGTAAATTCAACAAATGACCATCTTCAGTTCTTTACAACCTATAAAATGTTCTGAAACTCTGTTGTGCGTAATAATATGGAACAATGCATTTTAAGTTTTATATTTTTGAAAAAAATACTGTTACCATTGGGAGGTTTGTTCAATAACATTCAAATTATACTCTAACGGTTCATGAATTGAAAATTATGCTGACTGTCATTTGCATTGACTATTTAGAAAATCGGAGAAAAATATAATTTGCATAATAATTTGGAACGCGGTGTACAATTTTTGTCATGTTCTCACTGATGTTGAGATATTGTGTCAGATGCAGAAAATGGGGGAGAAAGTGTCATAGGGTGTAGTCTGCACCTCAGTTTTCTGTAAGGGTTAGAGGTCTGATCAACCTTCTTAACTCCTTTTAATCTGTTTAACGGATAGTTTTTTTTTACTGATCTCGAGAAGAGATCTTAGCAATGGATGTTCTAGACAGAAGTCAATTGTCTCATCTTATTTTAATGGAATGAGAGTATGTTATGGTGTGCTGGATGATTTTGGTGAAATTCAGGAGGGTGAATGTACCAGGTTGACATTTGAATTTCCCAAAATCACTCCATCTTTCATTTGCTTTCATTTGGGTAATGCATCTCTACCTGGTATCTTGTTTGGGGCACTGCGTGTAAGCGCGTGTGCTTAGTGGCATCACATAAGTACATGCACACGCAGGCTGGTCAGAGCGCTAGTCTGGATAACGGAAAGGGGAGCTACAACATGTATTTAACATTCAGCCTTTCCTTTTCTGTTCCAACAATAAGTAATAAAGAGTCTGGAGACCAACAGGTGTGGTCCATCGTCATTGTGCCAGAATACAACACAGACCCAACACCCATTGGCGCAGCAAGGCCGGTTACACGTGCACTCACCTTGAGCTAGCTACTACAGGCAGGGAAACTTTGTGTGGGGGAAAAAGTGAGCATTAAGTGGTGCCGCAAGCCGTGACAGAGCCCTCTGTCACAGTTCCTTTCTACTTTGTAAAGTACCAGGTCTAGTGTGGGTACAGAGTTGGTTTCTGAGAATTTGCCATTTACCAGATGCTCATTGAGATTTTTATAAATGAATTTAGATGATTCAGTGGTCCTGAAGCAAGTCTTTGTTTCCCAGGATCATGATCAGATTCTGTTTGACTTTCCTGTTGACTACTTGGCTAAATGAAAGATAGGGAGGATGCATTTTTCTTGTGTCCTGTTGTTTTGTAGCCAAGATGGATTGCCTGACCTGTCTGAGGAAAGATCTGCAATAACCCCTTGGTTTTATGATGTTAAAGATAGTTCTGGTGGCATATTTAAAGTCAGCATCTGAGTACAGTGTCTGTTGGACCAGATTAACTGGGATTTGATCAGCTTTTTCTGTTTTTGTGTTCTGTACTGTAATTAGGGTTTAAGGACAGGAATGCTATTGTCTGCTGAAACTGTTTGAAATCCATTTCATGGCCTCTTCACATGATAGAAGTAGATGGGGTTGCAGATGCTTCTTTTCATTTCAATCAATAAAAAACATTGTTAACTTATTTCTGAATAGCATTCAAAGAAATGGACATTATAGAAATAGTTTAACAACCTTGATGCATGGTCTATGGAACAAAATATAAGTACATACAGTGGGGCAAAAAAGTATTTAGTCAGCCACCAATTGTGCAAGTTCTCCCACTTAAAAAGATGAGAGAGGCCTGTAATTTTCATCACAGGTACACTTCAACTATGAGAGACAGAATGGGGGGAAAGAATCCAGTAAATCACTTGTCTGATTTTTAAAGAATTTATTTGCAAATTATGGTGGAAAATAAGTATTTGGTCAATAACAAAAGTTCATCTCAATACTTTGTTATATACCCTTTGTTGGCAATGACAGAGGTCAAACGTTTTCTGTAAGTCTTCACAAGGTTTTTGTTTTCATACACTGTTGCTGGTATTTTGGCCCATTCCTCCATGCAGATCTCCTCTAGAGCAGTGATGTTTTGGGGCTGTCGCTGGGCAACACAGACTTTCTACTCCCTCCAAAGATTTTCTATGGGGTTGAGATCTGGAGACTGGCTAGGCCACTCCAGGACCTTGAAATGCTTCTGACGAAGCCACTCCTTCGTTGCCCGGGTAGTGTGTTTGGGATCATTGTCATGCTGAAAGACCCAGCCACGTTTCATCTTCAATGCCCTTGCTGATGGAAGGAGTCTCACGATACATGGCCCCATTCATTCTTTCCTTTACACGGATCCGTCGTCTTGGTCCCTTTGCAGAAAAACAGCCCCAATGCATGATGTTTCCACCCCCATGCTTCACAGTAGGTATGATGTTCTTTGGATGCAACGCAGCATTCTTTCTCCTCCAAACACGACAAGTTGAGTTTTTACCAAAAAGTTCTATTTTTAAGTTTTATTTCTTTAGGATGCATGCATGTCTGGCAATGTCAGCGTTCTTTTTTATAAGATGCTCAAATACACCACTGTCCCCTTCACCTATTTCAATAGTTCAGCAACAGTGTTAGCTTGGATGCTCAAGCAACCTCTGTAATGATCAGGGCCATGTCTGTACCAAGGTCCTTCCAATATACTCTCTGGATACAGGACACAACTTTAGTTTGAACTTAAGTTTCTTTTGGTAACTGTATCAGGAATCTTCTAGGAATTGAACTGAATAAATAATGTAATGTACCTTTGTTGTAAAGTCAGCATTTCTTTATTGAGCTTATGTTCCATCTGTGTTAAAAAACATTAGCAACTAAATCAGTGTTTTAGTTAGCTAGTGTTTTTGGGATTTGTAAAAATATATTTAATCCAAAATACTTGGTCTCCATGATAATAAAAATACAGAGTAAGGGTCATCTCAGAGCCAGAGAAGAATAAATTGGGAATAAATAAACCAGCACCAAGAGCACGATCAGTAACTCTTCCAGCATATAGTTGGTATCAGAAGCTAGTTACTCAAATAAGCCATAATACAATTGTTATCGAAACTAGACAGCAGAGAGATCAGTCAATTCCAGTGGTCATCAATGGCTTGTTAGCTAAATACAGCATAGTTCAACTGATACCAATAACACAGTCTTGCATAGCACTAGTGCAATGGACACTAGTCAAACAAATAAGAAAAAATCATGACACATCAAGCACAATTACAGTGATAAATTCCTGTAGCCACCAAATCCAACACTGGAAGAACAGGTAAAGCAGCATCAGTGCTCAACTGCTTTATTGTTAATGAAGACTGAATTCAGATTTATAGATTTTTAGTTTTTATACAAATATTTTATACAGATGTATTTTACAACTATTCTGTGTATAAGTTTTGGATGATTCAGCTCTAAACCCTGTTGAGATATTTTGGCATGACCTAAAACAAGCAGTTAATTCTCCAAACTCCATAAATGTCTTTGAGTTTAATCAGTTCTGCATGGAGGAGATGGCCTATATTCCTCCATGGTACTGTGAGACATGGGGATGTCTTCACTGCTCTTGTACTCTTCTGACTGGTTACTATATCTAAAATACAAATCATTTACCTGAATAACTTTCACAAACAGAACAGCTGATTCATATTGAGCACTATTTTTCAAAAAACATGTTTACCAAGTTTTGAAAAATTTTCCCATACCTGCTGTATATATTCGCCTGTATATTTGCAATTCATCTGTTATATATACACTACCGGTCAAAAGTTTTAGAACACCACACTTTTTCCAGTTTTTTACTGAAAATGTTAGCAGAGGATGGTTATGCAGCAGCCCTGGCGTGTATTACCCAGCACCAGACTGAAAAATAACCCTTCGGAGGAATAAAATACAAAGTAGGACACCAGCTCTGCCTTGCAGGAACAACTACTTCTTTATTAACACTCACGCGCGCACAACACGTCTGCAACAATACATCTCATTGGCTGTCATCATACATTGCACAGAATACCCGCGTAAACCCATTCAGTTTGCCAAAACACGAAAAGAAATAAAAGTCCATCTCCCATGACTGAGAGCATATATGTCAACAGAAAATTATTCAGTTTGTGTCGTTGCACTCTGAAATGAAAACATAGAACAAATAAGCAATTTGAGTTGAAAAAGAAATCATGGAATCAATTTATAGACCAAAATGTATTGTAAACTTTTGACTCATCAAAGTAGCCACCTTTGGCAGATATAACAGCTGAACACACTCATGGCATTCTTTCTACAATAGAAATCAAATATTCTTCAGAAAGTTCTTCCCAAATCTGTTGCAGAAGTTCCCATAAATGTGTGGCACTTATAGGTTGCTTGGCTTTCACTCTTCTGTCCAGTTCATCCCAAACCAGCTCGATGGGGTTTAAGTCTGGAGACTGTGCTGGCCACTCCATGTTTTCAAGCTTACCATCTTGTTCTTTTTTCCAGAGGTAGTTTTAGCATAGCTTGGACTTGTGTTTTGGGTCATTACCTTGCTGTAGGATGAACCTCTGACCAACTAGGCGCATACCAGAGGGTATTGCATGGTGCTGCAGAATCCTGTGGTAGCCGTTTTGGTTCAGGGTCCCGCTCACTCTTTACAAGTCACCGACCCTGGATCCAGCAAAACAACCCCAGACCATCACACTTCTTCCTCCATGTTTGACAGTTGATGTCACACACTGTGGAACCATCCTCTCGCCTACTCGACGGCGTACAAAGATCCCGTGATAAACCGAAGTTTTGAAATTTTGATTCATCAGTCCATAATACCTTCTTCCAGTCTTCAGTAGTCCAATGGCGGTGTTTCGTGGCCCAGGAGAGCCTCTTTGTCTTATTCTGACATCTTAGCAATGGCTTTCTTGGTGCAACTCATCCTGTCAAACCTGCAGCTCGAAGTCTGCAGGTTTGAAACTGAGTCCACAGTTGAAACTGAGACTTGCTTACTACGACCACTATTAAGCTGTGCTTGAAGCTGTTGTCCTGTGAGCCACCTATCACGCAAGCTGTTAACTCTCAGAAACTTGTTCTCTGATTCAGTTGTGACTTTGGGTCTGCCAGACTGCTTCCTGTCACAGTTTCCCCCAGTTTCTGAGTGCCTTTTGATGGTGAAGAAAACTGTACTCACTGACACCTTGACTTTCTTTGCAGTTTCCCTGTAGGAAAGACCTACATTATTAAGTGTTATGATGGTCAGTCTCTCTTCCATTGTTAATTGCCTTTTTCTCGCCATTTTTGTAGCAACACACTACTTTCTGCTGCACAATACTGTTCACCTAATGCTCATGAGGGTCTGGTACCACAGTATGTTCCAACACTGCTTTTATGCAGACAGAGGGGGTTGTAAGTAATCAAGAAAAGTTTGAACACCTGTAGGAATTAGTAGCACCAGCTTTCAAGGCTGATTCAACCTTCATTGCTGCTAAATTGTTAACCCAATTTGTGTTCCCTGAAAAAGGCCTTTTTGTATAATTCTGAAATGTACATTATTTTTCAGTTTTGGGTAACCAAACCTTTTTTTTAACCTCTGGCTATTCAGTACTTACCTTTGTACCATTTCAAGCTATTCATTGGACTTGCACAACTTGAATTGCAATAAATAACTGGAAAAATTAGGGTGTTCTAAAACTTTTGACCGGTAGTGTAAGTGTTTTCTGAAAATCTTAAATGCATTCACCTATTTGTTTCTTATTTATTGCTTAATTTTTTGTTGAGTGTTGAAAATTTGTGTGTTTAAGTTTTGTGTATTTATATTTTTTTCTGAAATTGCATATACATTTCATTTTGTAAAATAATGGAATATCCTATTGAGGTGATATGTAGATGGAGATACTTAACAATTATCTGAGATGTTATCTGAGATGTTTACTTTTTCCATTTAAAATTTACAATACATGTGAGAATAAGCTTACGTAATAGAAAAGGCAATATGAAATTCCTCATGTAATGTACAGGGATAAAATTTTCCATGAGACAAATTCGGTCTGAACTGATTGATATCTAGCATACCCATAGCTATTGCAGATCCTGAGTATTTGCCCAAAACTTAGGTAGAGACAAAAGCATCCAGCAACATGTCAGAGTTCAAAGGGTTAGACTACAAAGCTAGATTTTTGTAGGTCATTTGCCAAACATACCAAATAAAATGTCACTCCTTTGAACTGGGCCTGTTTCCAGAGCAGTGCATTATTTTTCAGAACCAATTATGTACACCAAAAATTCAGCTTTCTTTATGTTTACTCATTTTGATTGCTTTCTCTTAACTTCTTCATCAACCGAAAATCTGGTTTGAAAGTGCACTGACTCCAAAGAGATTGCGGCATCTGGCTGTGATGCATACACTGTGATATTCTGGACACATTGTGCATTAATAACCTGATGAATGACTGATGTAACAGCATTAAACCACAGCACAAATCCAGGTTTGGAGCTTTCTGGCTGTTTAATCAATAATAAAACCTACAGTCATTCGACAGATAATGTGCCTGTTATTTAAAAATAGAATTTCTTTAATTGTTAGGTTTTCCATAATTGCATTAGGATGTTGGGCTAGTGTTGTGCCATGGCTGGGGTTCCAGGCTTGCTTGCCTCCACTCTGGATGAGCTGTTAGCAGAAGAGCTGAAGAGGTTCAGGTGGACTCTGACCCATGATGTGCCTGAGGGCTTCAGCCCCATCCCAAAGGGTCAGCTGGAGAACAGGGATGTGCCAGACACTGTGGATCAGATGCTGGATTCCTATGGAGAAGAGGGGGCTGTGAAGGTCACTCTGCACGTCCTGAAGAAAACAGGCCAGAATAACCTGGCTCAAAAACTGGAGAAAGACTTTGGTAAGCTTGTTCTACTGAACTCTGAGGAACTTACCTTGTTCCTTACACAGCTATAATAGCTTATTAATGAACACATATACATAAAGGTATGCTGTAGCTATACACATAAACACAGCCCAGTATGAGAGCTGCTCATTATACTGTAGCCACTCATATAAACACAGCCCAGTATAGCAGTTCTGAAGAGGGCAGTTACTACACTTCATACAGATTACTAATCAAACAGAGGAGTCACCCTTTTGCTGCGAGGCAGCCAGTCTAACCACTCTACTACCCAACCACTATGGCAAATCTGCACTTATCAAGGTTGCTTAGCGACTGTTGGCAGGGGGATGGACCATGCCATCAGCTGTTTACTGATTCCCATGAGGGACACAGGGATGTGCTGAAGTAGTTTAATTTTACAGCAAAGCCTGTTCCATTCAGCAGGCAGGTGTCTTCAGGAACCCCTTCCAGAAGAAGGTGTATCCTGGGTGTCCTCTCCAGAGAATCATGTTTCACTCAGAGCCATGGTGTCTCTGTTGTATCTGCTCGGTTCACTTGAACTAGGGCACTGACCCTGTGTGGTCTCTCTGTGTCATCATGCACATCCACTAGTGTGTATATGTTCCATCACCATTACGACAGGTCTACACTGTTTAAATCACTGGTGTCAAACTCAGGTCCTGGAGTGTTTTTGGTTCTACCTTTGGTAGACCCTTCCCCTCTCAGGGGGTGACCAGTGTGGGTCCTGACAAGGGCTGGTCAGTCACATGAGAAGCTGCTGAGGGTGGATGCTGTTTGGCTCCATCCACACAATAAACATCAAACTCATGCCACCTGCATGTGGGGTTCAGGCTAGAGGCTTCCAGCCATTCATGCAAGGCCTTGAGACCATGCATCACCATTTTCCATTGACTTGTGTGGTGGTAGCGATGGCCTGTGCAAAGAATTTTAAGTGCAGAGATTTAAAGTGAAGCCAGGGGTGCACTAAACCTGACTCATCAACTTTGCTCTCTAGAAAAGAAAAAGATCCTTTGGAAATATGGCCCTTATACCTTTGTGAGTTGATAATCTGATTCAGTAAAGCATTACACACAAAATTACTTTAAAAACTTGCAAACTTTAAAAAAATTAACAAATTCTCTTCAGAATTGCTACACATCTACCAGAAGGAATGAGCTTGAGCTTTGCATCCACAATCCCTTCACATCCCAGTTACAATCATAGATATGAACATGGTAAGAGCACTGTATGGCTCCACCTTCTATACCGTGTTCCAAATTATTACGCAAATTGTATTTAAGTGTCATAAAGGTTAAATTTTTTGTTTTTCAATTAAACTCATGGATGGTATTGTGTCTCAGGGCTCTTTGGATCACTGAAATCAATCTCAGACACCTGTGATATTTAGTTTGCCAGGTGAGCCCAGTTAAGGGAAAAACTACTGAAGAAGGATGTTCCACATTATTACGCAGACCACCATTTTCAAGCAATATGGGAAGGAAAAAGGATCTCTCTGCTTCTGAAAAGCATGAAATAGTTGAATGCCTTGGACAAGGTATGAAAACCTTAGATATTTCACGAAAACTTAAGCGTGATCATCGCACTGTTAAGAGATTTGTGGCTGATTCAGAGCACACATGGTTTCGTGCAGATAACGGCACAATGAGGAAGATTTCTGCCAGACAAATACATCGGATTAAGAGAATAGCTGCTAAAATGCCATTACAAAGCAGCAAACAGGTATTTGAAGCTGCTGGTGCCTCTGGAGTCCTTGAACATCAAGGTGTAGGATCCTCCAGTTGTGCATAAACCTTCTATTTGGCCACCCCTAAACAATGCTCACAAGCAGAAATGGCTGCAGTGGGCCCAGAAATACATGAAGACTAATTTTCAAACAGTCTTGTTCACTGATGAGTGCCGTGCAACCCTGGATGGTCCAGATGGATGGAGTAGTGGATGGTTGGTGGATGGCCACCATGTCCCAACAAGGCTGCGACGTCAGCAATTAGGTGGCAGAGTCATGTTTTGGGCCGGAATCATGGGAGACAGCTGGTCGGCCCCTTTAGGGTCCCTGAAGGTGTGAAAATGACCTCTGAAAAGTATGTGGAGTTTCGGACTGACCACTTTCTTCCATGGTACAAAAAGAAGAACCGTGCTTTCCGTAACAAAATCATCTTCATGCATGACAATTCACCATCTCATGCTGCAAGGAATACCTCTGCATCATTGACTGCCATGGGCATAAAAGGAGAGAAACTCATGTTGTGGCCCCCATCCTCCCCTGACCTCAACCCTATTGAGAACCTTTGGGGCATCCTCAAGCAAAAGATCTATGAGGGTGGGAGGCAGTTCACATTCAAACAGCAGCTCTAGGAAGGTATTCTGACATCCTGCAAAGAAATCCAAGCAGAAACTCTTCAAAAACTCACAAGTTCAATGGATGCAAGAATTTTGAAGCTGCTGTCAAATAAGGGGTCCTATGTTAAAATGTAACTTGACCTGTTAAGATGGTTTTGATTGAAATAACTTTTGATTTCAGTAAATATGACCTCCTAATACAGTAAATTCAACAAATGACCATCTTCAGTTCTTTACAACCTATAAAATGTTCTGAAACTCTGTTGTGCGTAATAATATGGAACAATTCATTTTAAGTTTTATATTTTTGAAAAAAATACTGTTACCATTGGGAGGTTTGTTCAATAACATTCAAATTATACTCTAACGGTTCATGACTTGAAAATTATGCTGACTGTCATTTGCATTGACTATTTAGAAAATCGGAGAAAAATATCATTTGCATAATAATTTGGAACGCGGTGTAATGTCAACTAACTTGCAAATTAACTTTTTTACTTTTCTTTACAGCAACCACAGAGGCTGTGCAGGACCAAAAGAGTACAGCCAGGAAAGGTAAGAACTCTTGTTCTGATAAATAGTATGACAATATCAATGCTGTAATCAGTATGCAAGCAGAACTGGAGATGACGCTACTCAATAATCACTATTGATGCTAAACATAACTGGTGTTTGCGTTAGTAATTTACTTATCTATTCATTAACGCATGAGTGGTATATAATCTTAGGCAAAAATAGATAATAATCCTGAATGTTTAAGTATATAACAATTTATTTAGGTAAATTTGAATGACTAGCCTGTTGTTTATCTAGACCATTTACTTTGCGTTCATGGATTTGGCAAATAAATGATATAGATATGAGCAACATGAATTTTCTGAAACAACCACGAGTACATTGAGCACAGCAAGGACAGCATGGCTATATTATGGCAGTGACATAGACTGACAGAGCAATGTGTTATTCAATATATCAGAGGAGTTTGCTACAACAATATGCAACAATGAATGCAGTATAAATGAAAGTACTTATGGTGGTTTTTACTTATTTGGTGACAGTTCACACAATATAGCAGAACTAGTGGATACTAAGGGGAATTGCGTTGTAAGTGTACAATAAATTATAGGACGGCTTGGTCTTGCTAGAAGTACGACAGAACGGATGAACTGGAGGGCCAAATGAATTAATCTTTTGAATGAATGGAGCCAAAATAGCCAGCTCACTAAAACAAGCAGAAGTTCCCATGACTACTGAAGGCTAGACCACTTACAACATAATTGTGTTTCTAAGACATCATTTTTAAAAAAAAATTTTTTTATCATACCTCTCTCTCTGTTATGTGCTAATTACCTAGTTCTCAGCTAGGCAGCTAGCTACCCAGGTAAACCTAACCCTAACCCTAGCCAGCTAATACTAAACCAAACCCTATTCAACTATCAGGCAAGCTGCTGAAGTCTGGAGATAACATAATGTGGAAGCTAACTGAACATTAGTGGAATTCTTTGGCAGCAGAAATGGCAAGGCTGCACGTGACGTACAGCATAGTTAAGCATAAAATAGTTCCTATATTCATAACAGGGCCTAAGAAAAATATTTTAACTATGACATCTGCTTGGCAAAAATACATATTATAAATTTCGATGTTGATGGATTTTGTGTTTTGGCCAGAAATATGCTTTTCCAAGTTGTTTCATGAAATTGAGGGAATTGGAAGTTAGGGTGAGGCCTAAATATTCCAACACAAGATTGGGTTCGGTCAGAGCACAGGATGAACGGGGAAATGACTCCACCTTCAGGTACAGCAGAGAGCTTAAGGTCTTAACAAAATGAAATGTCCCTTTAAAATTAGAAATGACCCACCAGAATTTAATGAATATCTTATTGACCCACCTCTGAGAATGGTTTGTAACACTATGGAGAGTTGACTGTGTAAGCACTTCTTATTGGCTGCTGTTTTTCGATAAACAATTTCATAAAGACAACATTTAAGCAAATTATTTTAAAATTATTTTGTATATTTCCTTTTTTCAGATGAACACATAATAAAAGCCCAGCAGACACTCAAATCTGATCTGAAGAAGAAGTTTCAGTGTGTATTTGAAGGTTTGGCACAAGAAGGCGACTATATCTTCCTAAATGAGATCTATACAGAGCTGTACATCACAGAAGGGGGGCGTGGGGGAGTCAATAATGAACATGAGGTCAGACAGATTGAGGCAGCATCAAAGAGACAAACCACACAGAAGACTGCAATCCTCTGCAATGACATCTTTAAACCTTTACCTGGACAAAAGAAACACATCAGAACTGTGCTTACAAAGGGCATCGCTGGCATTGGGAAAACTGTCTCTGTGCAGAAGTTCATTCTGGACTGGGCAGAAGGAAAAGCTAATCAGGACATTAATTTAATCTTCACTCTTCCTTTCCGAGACCTGAACTTAAAGAAGGAGAGAGAATTCAGTCTGATGCAACTTCTCCAGCTCTACTTTCCACAGCTGAAAGAGATTAAAAGTGTTGAACATGATAATGTCAAAGTTGTTTTCATCTTTGATGGTCTGGATGAGTGTCGACTTCCTCTAGATTTCCAAAACAATGAGATCTGGCGTGATGTGACAGAGTCAGCATCAGTGGACGTGCTGCTGACCAACCTCATTCAGGGGAATCTGCTTCCCTCTGCTCTCCTCTGGATCACCTCCCGACCAGCAGCAGCCAATCAGATCCCTCCTGAGTGCATCCACCAGGTGACAGAGATACGAGGATTCAATGACCCACAGAAGGAGGAGTACTTCAGGAAGAGAATCAGCGATCAGAAACTGGCCAGCAGAATTATCTCACACATAAAGTCATCCAGGAGTCTCTACATCATGTGTCACATTCCAGTCTTCTGCTGGATTTCTGCTAAAGTTCTGGAGTCAATGTTCAGTAAAGCAAAAAGTGGAGAACTGCCCAGAACTCTGACTGAAATGTACACACACTTCCTGCTCATTCAGACCAATGTGAAGAATAAGAAGTATCATGGCACCAAAAAGAAAAACCCAAAGAAGATCTCAGCATCAGATGCAGAAATGATCCTGAAACTGGGGAAGCTGGCTTTTCTACAGCTGGAAAAGGGAAATCTGATATTCTATGAAGAGGACCTGAGAGAGAGTGGCATTGATGTCAGTGAAGCTTCAGTGTACTCTGGGGTGTGCACAGAAATCTTTAAAGAGGAGTCTGGGTTGCGTCAGGAGAAAGTCTACTGCTTTGTGCATCTGAGCATTCAGGAGTATCTGGCTGCCTTGTTTGTGTTTCATTCATGTGTAAATGAGAACAGAAATATACTCAGACCAGAAGAATCAAGACCTAAAACTGACAGAATGCATCTGTCTAAGTTACACAGGAGTGCAGTGGATCAGGCCTTACAGAGTAAGAATGGACACCTGGACCTTTTCCTCCGATTCCTTCTGGGCCTCTCACTGGACACTACTGAGAGTCTCTTTGGAGGAGTACTGACTCAGACAACAAATAGATCACCTGTAGCAGACCCAATGACCCAGACAGGAAGTACATCACCTGTACCAGACCCAATGACCCAGACAGGGAGCACATCACCTGTACCAGACCCAATGACCCAGACAGGAAGTACATCACCTGTACCAGATCCAATGACCCAGACAGGTTGCGGATCACCTGCACCAGACCCACTGACACAGACGAAAAGCATATCACTTGTAACAAATCAAATGACAAATACAAGACAGAAGTTATTCAGAAAATTTACAAGTAAAAGAAGAAAATCACCAATGGCAGACCAACTGAAACAGACAGGAAGCAGATCACCTGTATCAGACCAACTGAGACAGACAGGAAGCAGATCACCTGTACCAGCCCTTCTGAAACAGATGGAAACCAGATCAGAGAGCATTAGGAAAACGGTCCAGTACATTAAGCATAAGATCAGAGAAGAGTCTTCAGCAGAGAGGAGCATCAATCTGTTCCACTGTCTGAATGAACTGAATGACAACTCTCTAGTGGAGGAAATCCAGACTTCCCTGAGATCAGGAAGACTTTCTGATAAAGAGCTGGAACCACACCAATGCTCAGCTCTAGCCTTTGTGTTACTGATGTCAGAGGAGGTCCTGGATGAGTTTGACTTGAAGACTTACAACACATCAGCAGCAGGTCATCAGAGACTGGTACCAGTAGTGAGGAACTGCAGGAAGGCCAAGTGAGTACCGGCCTAATCATGAGTAATAATGTTCTGTTACATTATTCATAATGTAGATGATTGACACTGATATTTGCATAAACAGTTTATAATTGTGTGAGGATAAAGTGCATGAACCTAGCTCACCTATATCATGACCAAAAGCCCATATCTACCTTCAGAAAATGTCCATGAATAATATTTCAGAAGGTGTCTGTTCCATTTTCAATCGCATTTTTATACTTCCATCTTAAGTGTTAAACCTCACTGCAATTTAGGTCTTCCTCATCTCCACAGCATCCTCTCTGAATTTGGAATTTGTGCTTTAGGTAGGGGTTGGGTGGGGGGTGACAGGGGGTTGCAAGCTCACTGCATTTCCTGCACAGCTTAGGCACGCTGTGATAGCACACCCCATCCATGCTGTTCCCCAGTGTGCTGGTGCTGGGGATGTGGGGTTTGACCTGGCCCAGCCATTTCCTGGCCCCTGTACAAACTCTGCCCTCTTCTAGGACCCTCCTGGTGTCAGATATGAACTAAACAAACCATGTTACAGCACTGAGGTCCTATACGGCTTCCTTATAGTGCTGCACAGTGACCAGTTTGTTCTCCATCTCACACAGGGGCTCAGTGGTGAAATTACTGAGGGACTCTTATCCTTCCCCTCTCTATGGAGGCTCCAGAACCTCTCCAGGGCATTAGCATTCTTGAGCTAACCTCAAAGTGAGGCCTGGAACCTTCACCTCCAAACAGGTCATGCTGGGCATTTTGGTCTCTGTCTGTGGAGGATGGGTGGGGTTTTGTGCCGTCCTTATTGTTCTGTCCACTGGCTCTGTCATGCCAGATTTGATCCACTTGGGAAATTTTATCCAGCCTGACGCAACAATGGGTTCTGAACAGTTGATATAGCGTCTTTTTTGAAAAACAAAAACTAAAAGGCAAATACATATTTTACAAAGGGGCATGCTTTATAAGTCAGCATCAGCTTGTTTGGATACAATGTTTGACATTGTTTAATTAACAAGAGAGTGGTTTGACTCTGTGATCCGGAGAGTGATAAGTGAGTGAGTTGGATCGACGCTCTTTCCAGTGAGGTTTCGCAGTTGGGCGGCGTCAGGTAAATCCTGGAAGCGGATCTCCCACAACTTGTCCACTCCACTCGAATATTGTTTTCCCCCATATTCTTTTCCTTGTTCATCCTTAACCAACTAAATTGTGCGACAACGTGTAGCTCAGCCCAGGCTGTCGGGATCTTTTAGAAAACGCTGAACAAACCGATTGCTGGGGGCAGCGAACTGTTGCCTTAGCAATTCTAAGACCGGGCTGTCTGTCCCCGGCAACAAGAGCAAGCTGGCTGAGGAATGAGAAGCTCCGGCGTTGGGTACAAGCGGCGGAGGCAACGTCCTCTTTTCTTTCTTATTGTATTTTCACAAGCGGAGTGTAGCCACAAGCCACTTAACTCAGCAACCTTATGGCTAGCATTGACGAATTTAAAGACAACCAGAGTAAGGTCAGGCATGCAGTATCTGCCCAGGGAAGCTGTGACTCTATCAAACTAGGAATATGTATCCTGTTTTACCACAAATGTTTTAGAATCCACATCAATTGTAAGCTATTTTTCATCATCATTGCCGATTGGAATGCCAGGCTTCTTTCTTTGGACGAGGAAAAGTTTGTTGGAGCTCTCAGTCCAGCAGGCTCCACTCGTACATTGTAGGCGATCACTCCAGCAATAGTGAAGTGCGTGAACTTGAGTACTTGGTGGAAGTCTCTTGTCAAATGGATGCATTAGTACACAACTGGTAGGCTAAATACTTGGCTACAGTATGAAACATTGATTTGACTGCATGCCGATTTTAAATATGATTATCAAACCTACTTTACTGCTGTCTCATATGACCATCTATGATTGAGTTTACTTTGTAAAGGTACCAGAGTCAGACATGAGTCCCTATAGATTCACAACTCTAGCTCTGTGGTAACACCTCATCACTCCATGTGGGACACAGCAACATATTTTACTCACAGTTACATTTATCCTAGTTACATAAATTCATGTTATGGAACTTGACACAACTAGGTAAGAGACAATCAAGTCACAACTGAAGTCAACGTAGGCTATGTGTCAGTAGGCTAAATTATGGCGATTATAAGATTATAAAGCGAGACCTGTACAAAAACTATGTGAACTCAAAGCAAGGTTTTTGCAAAAACCTGACATCGCCAACAGCTAAGTTTATTGGCAATTAGGCTCAAACAAGCAGTGGAGATTGCTTCTCCTGCCACAATAAGAGACTTAACAGAGAAGCTTTTCTGCCAGAGATTGAGAGGGAGGCTATGCACCAGCTACCAAGCAAACTTATTCTATTGGCAAGGTACTAGCTCGGCTACCCACAAGGTAATGTTGAATATTCTGTTCTGTTTTACAGCAAATTTGTGACTTTGACAGATGAAATTTTAATTTGGATGCCATTAGTGGCTTGTGAAGTTGAGCGACAGAAACCGCGCACAGCCATAAGCTACTGGTACCTCTGCAATGCAGTGCTTCATTATTGTATCGTCTCAATAGTTTTGGTGTGAATGTGTCACAGCCTGTTCCCTGTGGGGGAATGACAGCTGTTACCTTTCCTGTCTGGTTCTCCCAACCGAGGTCAGGAGATACAAGGAAACCTTCATGTATAACTTCTGGGCTAAAGTTACCAGCCGCTCCATGGCTAGCCAACTTATGGTAACCTCACACGGTTTTTCTTTAGCAAACGGCTCGCAAAAATAACGGCAGGATTCTGTGATGCCTTGAAGCCGAATGGCTTTTATTTCCATGAAACGAGAACACAGTTCCAGACAAAATGCAGTTTCTCTACAGTGCTCTGTATTTCACCTTCCATATATATATATATATATATATACACACACACACACACCCCACACACTTCCTACATTTCCCATCATGCATTTTTCTTAAAGCACCATCACTACATTTTTATAACAGTGCACTCTAGTGGACTCATTAATAACTGTAGCAGAGCTTAGAGAGGAGCCAAAGCATTTAGATACAGCAAAACTGTTCTGAATAAGGGCCCCAGTGGATCCAGCTTTGCGTTTTATTTCATTTCTGGTTTTGTGCAACTGGTTAATGCTACAGCTGTGTTTATTTTCATGTAAAACGGAGTAGTATTGTTGTAGAGGTTCATTATTTTCAATTACACCAGAGACAAGTAAACACAACAAAAGATGGGAAAATGATGCACAGTCTCAATATTTTACTTGCTTCTAACCCTAATCACAAAAGTTTGATGACTCAGACCGTGTTAAATATTCAACTGATATCGGGTTAACTGATACAGAATTTTGTGGTACAGTGCCACAGAAATGAATTTGTGCTGGATATATAACATTGAAATTGAGAGTTTAATCATATTCAAAAATGTGGGTATTTATTGAGACTACACTGGGGTATCAAAGCCTTCCAGGTACTGGGAAAAATCACTCAATTCCAAAGAATTAATGAACATTTTTCATCCAGTTATAGGAGAAGGTGACTGTGGCTTCGTTCCAATACTCACATTTGTGTCCTAACCCTTTCCTCCTTTCCTCCCCTCCGTGCCCCGGAAACTGATTATGTGTCCTCCTTCCCTCCACTGTCCCAAAACGAAATTCCACCAACTGCTTTCCTCTTTTCTCATTTCCTCCTTTCCTCCAATCGAAGGATACATCAATGTATCCCACCATGGAAGTCTCTTCACATTTCTGGGTGACATCATTGTGCTCACGGCCAGTGAGAACATCCCAATGAATGTTTTGCCATAGAAAAGTTCTAAGACATGACAAGGGATTTACCGACACTGAAGTATAAGTGCCAGAACAGTAAACAGAAATCCGGTCATTTACAAAAATGGGAAAACTGTTGTTTTGTGTTTTCAAACATATCAACATTTCCGCGATATATTCACGTTTTTCAGATACAAATGGTAATGTAAACCAATTGTGACGCTGAACGGGGAGGTTCAACAAGGTGGGGCGGCACAACGAAGCACAAACACAAGAGCGAGTAAGGTTACGAGGCACGTAGCCTGTTTTAATAATGAAAAAACAAGTCGCTACAGACCGGCACGCAGCAAAAAGGCCGCTGCGACCGTCTTTACAGCCAGCAAAACACAACAAAAACAGACTTCAATTAGCAACACTGGCGAAGGTCCGGCAGGCAGGCATACGTCGTCTGCGAACCTGGTACTTCCTTCGCCTTCTAGCCAGAGTCTGAAAAACAAACGGAACACAGTCAGTTAAAGCCCCAAGTGTGGAGACGGTCTATCTCCCCGTCCATGGGACCGCGGCGGCTTAAGTAGCCCCGCAATCACCCTGGAGCAGCGGCAGCTGTGTTGATTGCTGAAGGGCTGCAGGTGTTCCTTGTTGGGGATGTCTGCAGCCCGTCGCCGCTCTCCAGGGTGCTGCTGCTTCTGCTGCACGCCCGGCGCTGTCCCATGTGCTGATCTTGTCTTCCCAGTGGCGGTTTGAGATGACGGCCTGTGGGCACTGCGGCGCTGGAGGGGGGCACCTCCTCTTGCTCCGCCACACTCCCCCCCCCTTAGCAAACCGCCACTGGGACAGGACGCGGTGGCCCAGAGGCATGCAGCTGGACAAACCATCCGCGTTCCCATGGCGCGTTCCTGGGCGATGGATGACCCTGAAAGAATAGGGCTGCAGGGAGAGGAACCAGCGAGTGACACGAGCGTTAGTGTTTTCTCCTGTGCCATCCACTGTAAGGGGAGCATGATCAGTCACCAGTGTGAATTGTCGCCCGAGGAGGTAATACTGCAGCGAGCTAATGGCCCATTTGATGGCCAGGGCCTCTCGCTCCACCGCAGCATACCTGGACTCACTGGGCGCAACTTACGGCTCAGAAAGAGTACCGGGTGTTCCTCATCGCCGTACATCTGGGACAGGACAGCTCCCAACCCGGTCTCGAGGCATCCGTCTGGACCACAAAGGGACGGTCGAAGTCGGGTGTGGGAGGACAGGATCGGAACACAACGCCGCCTTCAGGTCGTGGAAGGCAGTCTCCTCGGCTGGGCCCCACGGCACCTTCTCAGGCGACCCCTTCCTGGTTAGGTTGGTCAGGGTGCAGCTACTGTGGAGAAATGAGGGATGAACCGACGGTAATACCCGGCCAAACCGAGAAAAGCACGTACCTGTGTCTTGGTGCGGGGCTGCGGCCACTCCTTACCGCCTTGACTTTTCGCTCCTGTGGTTTGAGCAGGCCCCGCCCAATGTTGTACCCCAGGTACTGTGCTTCGCTCTGCCCTATGCAACACTTCGCGGGGTTGGCTGTTAAGCCGGCACGACGAAGGGCCCCCAACACCGCACTGACCTGGGTGAGATGCTCAGTCCAGGAGCGGGAGTGGATGACCACATCGTCGATGTAGGCGACTGCATAGCGCTGGTGAGGCCGGAGTATCACGTCCATCAGGCGCTGGACGTGTGAGCCCCATGAAGCCCAAACGGAAGTACCCGATACTGGTACTGTCCAACCGGACTGGCAACGCCGTCTTCTCACGGTCTGCGGGAGCGAGGGGCACCTGCCAATAACCCTTGGTCAGATCAAGTGTGGTTATAAACCTCGACTCACCCAGCCGTTCGATCAGCTCATCCGCTCGGGGCATGGGATAGGCATCAAACTCCGACACCGCGTTCAGCCGCCTGAAGTCATTGCAGAACCGGAGGGAGCCATCAGGTTTCGGCACCAGCACGATGGGGCTTGACCAAGGGCTGCATGCCTCCTCGATGACTCCTGTCTGCTTCATCCGCTCAATTTCTTCCACCACCGCTGCCTTACGCGCCTCAGGAATGCGGTAAGGCCGCACGTTCACCACAGTGTTCCCGGAGTCCGGATGTGGTGCTCGACTATGTCGGTGCGACCTGGGAAGCAGAGAACACCTGGCGATATTGGTCAATGAGCTCTCTTACCTCCTGCCGTTGGTGAGGGCTCAGGTCAGCACCGATGCGCACCAGGTCTCTCGGGGCCGGACTGACCTCCTCTGTGTAAACAGGGCAGCCCCGCCTCCGTGGGGCCGGCCACCCACCTCTTTAACAGGTTGATGTGGTACACCTGCTGCGGTTTTCTTCGGCCGGGCTGGTCGACGGTAGTTGACCGGCCCTCTGGCGCTCCCGGATGGTGTAGGGTCCCTGCCAGGTAGCCAGGAATCTGTTTTCGAGAGTGGGGATGAGGACCAGAACCCGCTCACCTGGCTGGAACTCGCGGGGGCTGCGTGGGCCGGTTGTAGGCTCGCTGCTGGGCTCGCTGGGCCTCGACCATGTGCTCCCGCACCAAGGGCATGATGTGAGCGATGCGTTCCCGCATGGCCTCCACGTGCTCCACCAGGCTGCGATGGGGGAGGCTGCTCTTCCCAGGTCTCCCGGGCGATGTCCAGCAGTCCCGGGGTCGTCGCCCATACAGCAGCTCAAAGGGGGAGAAACCTGTGGAAGCCTGCGGGACCTCACGGATCGCGAAGAGCACATAGGGGAGTACCTGGTCCCAGTCAGCGCCGTCCGCCGCCACGACCTTCCGGATCATCCGCTTCAGTGTTTGGTTTGAAGGCGTTCGACCAGCCCGTCAGTCTGTGGATGATACACCGATGTACGGATCTGGGAAACACGCAGCAGGCGACACAGGTCCGCCATTACCTTGGACATGAAAGGGGTCCCCTGATCCGTTAGGATTTCCTTGGGGATCCCCACCCGGCTGAACAGGTGCACCAGCTCTCGTGCGATGTTTTTGGAGGTGGCTGTCCGTAGGGGCACCGCCTCCGGGTAGCGGGTGGCGTAATCCAGGATGACCAGGATGTAGTGGTGTCCACGCGCTGATTTGGGAAGGGGTCCGACCAGGTCCATGCCCAGGCGTTCAAACGGTGTTTCTATGACAGGGAGAGGGATTAAGGGTGCAGGGGGTGGCCGACAGGGGGAGGTTACCTGACAGGTGGCGCAGGCACGGCAATAGTCCTTCACCGCCCTGTACATTCCAGGCCAGTGGAACCGATCTCTTACTCTTTCCCAGGTCTTTTCGAATGCCAGGTGGGCTCCCAACAGGTGAGTGTGGGCCAGGTGTAGGATGGTGGAGATACGGTCCCTTGGAACCACCAGGAGCTCCCGCATCTCTCCCCTGCGCCGCACGTTGAAGTACAGGAGCCCACCTCGGACGGAGAAATATCGGTCCACTGGCTCACCCTCTCCCTGGATTGACCCCTCAATTACCCGGACCTGGGCCCAGGCGTGGCGTAGCTGGTCATCCTGGAGCTGGGCGGTGCCGAATTGGTTACGGTGGGCCCCCTGGAAGATGAGATCAGACTCGGTTAGAGGAGTTACATGCTCACCTTCCACGTCAGCCTCCTCCTCTTCTCCCGGGCAGCGGCTGATCCAGGCGTCGTTGGGGCCAGTGGTCTGGTGCTGTCGGTTCTCCCGACGGGTCTTTACTCCCGGCTTCCGGCGGTTCCGGGCGGGCCCTCTTCCCGGGACTCTTCTGGCGGCCTGGAACAGCCTCTCGAACCCCGGGAAATTTCGGCCCAACACTACCGGGACAGGCAGCTCCGCGACCACCCCCGCTCGGATGTTCCACTGGCCCCTGTCGCTCTTCACCCCCAGGCGCACCGCCGGGACCTCATGAGCATCCCCGTGGACACAGGTAAGCAGGAGGGGGTCAGGCAGGGTGGAATGGCCTGAAGGGACGACTCGGGGTTGCACCAGGCTCACGGCACTTCCTGTGTCCAGCAGGGCGTCCCAGGTCTGGTCTTCCACGATGACCGGACATCTAGGTGCTTGGACTGCCTGGGGGCTACCGGTTTGATGGGTGGTGAAACAGCCGCGGCCGGGATGTGAGCGGGCTGGTGCACCACCGGGGTCCGTTGGCATGGGGACATCCTGCGGTGGGTGGCCTGGGGTTCCTCTCCCTCGGGTCACCCCAGCGGGACTGGCTGGGACCCAGGTGGGCCCCTCCGGGGTTCCTCCTCCCAGCCTTGGTTCGCCTCCTGGGCTTCTGCGGTCAGGACGAGGACGGTGCTGGGGTCTGTCCGGATGGCCCGAGCGCAGCATCTCCTGGGTGGCCTCGATGCGTTCCACAACCTCCACGAGCTCTTCTTGCGACCGGAACACGTGTTGTCCCACTGCCTTCTGGAGGTCGTAGGGAGGCCCCGCAGGAAACGGTCCACCGCCACTCTTTCGACGATCTCCAAGGTGGTGAGGCGTTCTGGTTGGAGCCATCGGGAGACCAGTCGATTGAGGGCGGCGATCTGCGCCGGGCGGGTTCCCTCGCTGATACCCCCAGGAGGCGACCTGTTGCGCGGCGGTGGAGGTGGTCACCCCAGCCCTGGCCAGGATCTCCCGCTGAGGCGCCCATAGTCTCGGGCCTCGTGGGGCCCCAGGTCATGGTAGGCTTGTTGGGCCGGCCCGGTTAGGAAGGGCCCAAGCAGGTCTGCCCACTCCCGTGGGTCCCACATCTCCCGTTGGGCTACCCGCTCAAAGGTTTGGAGGTATGCCTCGATGTCATCTGACTCCGTCATTTTCATTAACACCTCACGGGCTTTGTGGGAGGGGGTGGGCAATGGCGTGGCTCCAGCTCCTCGGGAATGGACAGCCTCTGCTAACCGGGCCATCTGCTCCGCCATGACCTGGGCCGTCCGCTGTTGTGCCACGCTGGCTTCGACGAGCGCCCTCATCATTTCTCCATGTTGCACTGCTGCGGTAAAACACAAGAGAGCGTCAGGGAAAGAGGAAAAAAGTTTAGCTCGAATGGTAGGGCACTTGGGGCTATTTTAATACTTCCCGTAGGGACCGAATACACAACAAAAACGCTCTCTCTGCCACGAACGTTGGCACTGATCCAAGTCCGGCAGGGTCGTGCTTTTGTTCTAGCTCACTGTGCTGCCCGCATTCTCCACCACTGTGACGCTGAACGGGGAGGTTCAACAAGGTGGGGCGGCACAACGAAGCACAAACACAAGAGCGAGTAAGGTTACGAGGCACGTAGCCTGTTTTAATAATGAAAAAACAAGTCGCTACAGACGGGCACGCAGCAAAAAGGCCGCTGCGACCGTCTTTACAGCCAGCAAAACACAACAAAAACAGACTTCAATTAGCAACACTGGCGAAGGTCCGGCAGGCAGGCATACGTCGTCTGCGAACCTGGTACTTCCTTCGCCTTCTAGCCAGAGTCTGAAAAACAAACGGAACATAGTCAGTTAAAGCCCCAAGTGTGGAGACGGTCTATCTCCCCGTCCATGGGACCGCGGCGGCTTAAGTAGCCCCGCAATCACCCTGGAGCAGCGGCAGCTGTGTTGATTGCTGAAGGGCTGCAGGTGTTCCTTGTTGGGGATGTCTGCAGCCCGTCGCCGCTCTCCAGGGTGCTGCTGCTTCTGCTGCACGCCCGGCGCTGTCCCATGTGCTGATCTTGTCTTCCCAGTGGCGGTTTGAGACGACGGCCTGTGGGCACTGCGGCGCTGGAGGGGGGCACCTCCTCTTGCTCCGCCACACAATGTAAAGCTGAGCGAGTTTATGTTGAGGCAACTTTATTTATTCCTTGTACAAATGTTTATGTTGCATCATTAGCACAATGCGAGAAACTGACATTTGTATTTTAATGCATGAAAATGGCTGGCGGCGTTCAAGAAGCGTGATTGGCTTTGGTATCCTCGGAGTCAGTCATTACTTCATCAATAGCCAATGTTGACTTTCATGACGGGCAAATTGGGTTAGCTGTTCCAATTTTTGATTTATCTCCTCCTTTCCTCCACTCATTTCCTCCTCTCCTTTCATCCACATACTTCCATAGGAAAGGGGGATGAGTGGAGGAAAGGAGAAGTATTGGAACGCAGCCTGTGATACTTTTGGATGCTGAGCACATTGACCCAGAACCTGGTAAATGCTGGACTGTGATGCCAGTACAGGAGCAGGAGATGCCAGGGCCCGTTGAAGGCCACAAAGTGAACATAGAATTTGGGAATACTTTGGTTTCACACCAGTTTATCATTATCATTCATACAACTAGTAACATAACTAAATACTAAAATAAGGACCACAATAAAATTGAAAATGAGCTTTTCTAGCTGTTGCAACTTCGAGAAATTAATAATGCACTGATTTATAAATACCAAAGAAAAAAGGAGCATGTTTTAGGATGCATAAAGTGCAATAAAATAATTTTGTTTCCTGAATCAGACTGATAACTGATTAAAAATTTGTATCACAATATTTACCAAAATAATTGGGATAATAATTTTAACCAAAATCATTCAGTTCTGAATTTCAGGCCAGTAAGCTGAACAGAAGCAACTGTGAATGTTCTGAAATGCAGATCTGATTATAAACAAGCTCTGAAACTGACTGATGCCTGAAAACAGGGAAAGCAGACTGTAGTAGCCTACAATATTGATTGCTTTTTGGTTCTGTTATTTTGTCTATATTTTTTTCAGAGAATGGCAGTTAAGTATCAGAGTATTTTTATCTGAGCACCTTAATTGTGTTTAGTTAAACAACATCAAAACATGATTTTAGTTTCCTGGTGATGGCTCAGTGATGTCAACTGTTTTGACATTGGTGTTCCTACGTTGGGGTTTTTTGGTAAAATTCATAAAACTAATAACTATCAAAAAGTTTGGTCACAGTCATTGAGAAATGATCACCATCAGAACAGATACACTGCACTGCTGATCAGATGTGAACTAAAAACCCCCTTGCCTTCCTGTGAATATGCCTGTGAACCTGTGTGATATTTTCTGCTTTTTTACTCTCATTGGAAGGAAATACAAACTTCTCACATCTTGTCAGTCTCACTCACTATTTATTCTAAAGGCTGGAATTTGCTTTAATAATGAAATACAGTATAAAAGGATCTGATAACTCCATCCTTAGCCCTGCTGTCCACAGTTGGCTCCAGGGCATGAGTAGGGCCATGAGTGAGACTTAAAGCCCAGAGTTAGCCTGAAAAAGACTGTGGAAAATGTAGCTGGGCCATTAGCCCCAAATTCTGACAGAACTGAATAGAGGAAAAGGGGCTATTTGGGTCAGAACCACAGCTGTAGAACTGTCTACTTGAGCAGGACATCATATTCTCAGGTGTAAAGTGCTGCAGTTGGAGAGTGTAGCACAGACGTCTTCCTCAGAGCATTGTAGATCTTACAATCCTCAATATCAGTCTTTATCAGTGAACACTATCAATACTACATTTAAAATATTAAGTGTTAAATATTAACACATCACCTCTTTCTTTCAGACTCAGCAGCTGTGGTCTTACAGAGGAGTCCTGTGAAATTGTGTCCTCAGCTCTCCAGTCATCAAACTCACCCCTGAGAGAGCTGGACCTCAGCTACAATAACCTGGGAGATTCAGGAGTGAAGCTGCTCTGTGCTGGACTGAAGAGTCCAAACTGTAAACTACAGACACTGGGGTGAGTAGTGCTGTGTACTTTGTGACCTTTAGTAAATCGTTAGTGATTATGGCTCCATACAGAGAAATGTTAAACAATTACTTCTCTCAATTTACTTCTCTCTCCCAGCCGTCCTTCCTTTGTCCACATTGGTCCCATCCCTCTCTTCTTACTCTTCTATCACAGCAAAGTAAAGCAGGATAAAACCTCATGAGTCTTAGGGTTGCCAGCTGTGTGGTTCCGGACCAGAATTATCTTGTGTTGAAGTTCAGTGTGAAAGTGGGATTATGTGTGTATGTTCTATCCATAGGCCAGTGATGAGACAGCAACATTCATTTTATGGTTATTTTCTCTGCTCCCTTCTTTTATGTTACCTTGCCATGCACCCAGACACGGCCTGAGAGGGACAAATGGACTCCACCCCCTGATAAATACCCCTGAATCAGTGACCAAAGAGGCACCAGGCTTTTCAAGCATGGCAAGGAGCAGAGCTTTACTCAGTAACTGAAACGAAACACTTATGACATACAAAATGGATGTACATTTGGGGTTACCAGTTAAAAGCAGAATTGGGCGTGGTATGACCCTCTTTGTTGTTGGTAAGCCCTAAGATGCCCCCAAATGTAGAATCCTTTTTTAAACATGCCCAACCACAGGGGGCTATCACCTGTCTCTTTCCCTCTGGCTCCTTCCC
Organism: Albula goreensis; assembly: GCA_022829145.1. NCBI lineage: Eukaryota > Metazoa > Chordata > Actinopteri > Albuliformes > Albulidae > Albula > Albula goreensis. The sequence continues at coordinate 38,291,584 of CM040748.1, read as the reverse complement.
CTTCTGGAGCACGTGCGTGCGTGTGTGTGTGTATGTGTCTGTGTGTGTGCAAGCGTGCGTGTGTGTGTGCGTGAGCGAACAGGTTTACTAAACTAACTTGGAGTTACTTGTTAGAACACCTGCAGAGCCTGCAGCATGTAGGTAGGAGATAGTTTGTCGGACGTGGCGTGCCCTTTTCTTGGTGATCGCATCAGCACTGAAGCTCTAATAATTTGCAGAGTTTTACATGGGGAGAGGGGGAGTAGACCCTGATTAGATAGCTATTCTATCATTCCCTGATGAGTATCTTTGTGAATTTTCCCATTTCTGAGCAATCAATAATTAATTTGAACAACATTCTCCAGGCTCATATTTCAAACATTAGGCTACACATCATTTCAAGGTGCTTTATTGGCATGACATGGGCTGTGTTGCCAAAGCAAATGGTACAGTTAACACAATAACAGAACAATTAACACAAATGATAACAGGGAAAGAAAGAAACAAACATGAATGCATACAATGAATGACTAGTAACTAACATTTATACATTTATTATATTCCTGCACTGGTGACAGGTTGCTACATATAGAGCAGCCAGGGAGGCTGTGTGTCCTTCACCCAGTTAGATTGGTAATTGTCTCTTCCCAGGGAGTCTTTTAAAATTTGGATATATACTTTTAAATTTTTCAAAGAAGTCTTTGTGATTTTTTGTGTAATTTGTGCAGTATAGGAGGAAGTGTAGCTCTGTCTCAGCCTCACCTGTCTCACAGTGATCACATATCCTCTCCTCTTTGGGGCGCCAGGTTTGCTTGTGTCTGCCTGTTTCAATGACCAGGCTGTGATCACTTAGTCTGTATTTGGTTTGGATCTGTCTCTGCTTTGTATCTCTAACAGATATAAAAATTCCAAATAAGAATCTTTTATTTGATTTATTAATTGGCTGATTTTAAATGAAGCAGTGCTGGTCTGAAACATGTCATGGTTAGTACTGTTAGTTGTTATTTGGTTTGTTAGTTTAATGGCCAGCTGGCTTAGAGGACTTCTATTGGGGTGTAGCTCTTGGGATAGGAAGGGGTTAAATTGGAGGGAATTTGTTTTACTTGTTTTCAGATGAATGCAGAATTTTAATGCTCTTTTCTGAATGTTAATAATCAAAGGGTAACGGCTTAATTCTGCCCTGCATGCATTGTCTGGCGTGTTTTGGTGGACCTGGAGTATATTTTTGTAAAAATCAGCATGCAGGATTTCCACTGGGTTTTTGTCCCATTGTGAGTAGTCTGGATGGCTAAGTGGACCCCATACCTCACAGCACAATTGGCTGTAAGATGCTGTCAATTATTTTTAACCAGATTTTTACAGGTAATTTAATATTGTAAAATGTTCTTTTTACGGCAGAGAAAGCTCTTTTAGTGCATTCACTGCTAAGTTGAAGCTCCCCGATGCATTGATTTTCAGACCAAGGTATGTGTAATTTGTGGTATGTTCCAATACTGTGTTGCAGAAGGTGAAACTGTATCTGCTTTTCTGAAACCTGGCCTTTTTCTAGAATAGAATATAGTTTACTGCCAGGGCCCAGGACTGGCCGAAGTTTTCTAAGATGGCCACATTCTGCTCTAGCCCTTGTTCTATGGGCGACAGCAGAACCAGGTCATATGCGTATAATAAAAATGTAATTTCTGTGTCATGTAGAGTAAGTCCAGGAGCTGCAGAATGTTTCAACATTGTGGCCAATTCATTAATGTAAATGTTAAATAACGTTGGACCCTGTCCAATGCTGCAACCCTGTCCCACCCCACGACCCTGAGTGAAGAATTCTGTTCTTTGATTGTCATTTTTTCTGCACATTTGTTTTGTAAATACATTGATTTAATGTCATATACTTTACCCCCTATACCACTTTGAAGTATTTTATAATTTAATCCCTGGTGCCAAATAGAATCAAATGCTTTCAAGTCAATTGCAAGTCAATAAAACATGCAAGGATTTTTCCTTTGTTAATTTGGTGAACATGTTTATCTATGAGGGTGTATAGGGTGTAAATATGATCTGTTGTGTGATGTTTTGGGAGGAATCCAATTTGACTCTTACTCAACACACTGTGATCGGTAAGGAAGTTTATAATTCTTGAATTAAGGATGCTACAAAATAACTTCCCCAGGTTACTGCTTACACAGATGCCTCTGTAGTTATTGGGGTCTAATTTATCTCCACTCTTATAAATTGGGGATATAAGCCCTTGGTTCCAGGTGTCAGGGAAACAGCCAGTACTTAGTGATAGACTGAATAATTTCAGTAGGGCCTCTTGTATTAACTGGTTACTATATTTCAGCATCTCATTATTTATGTTGTCAAAACCACAAGACTTTCTTGGTTTTAGTGTTCTGAGATCCTCAGTTAATTTTTGCATTGTGATTGGTGTGTCAGTTGGGTTTTGGTTGTCTTTGATCGATTGTTGAAGTAATGCGAGTTCTTCTGTTTTTTTTTCTGTTGTTCTTTTGTTAATTTGTTTTGTGCAATGTCCATATACAAGTTTTCAAAATATTGTAACCAAAGTGAGCTGTGTTTAAAAGTTAATGCAGGTTTTTGTGCCAAACTGAAATTATTCCACATTTCCCAGAATTAGTTTTGATCAATAGATCTTTCTTTTTTTTTAAACTTTCTTTTTATTTAAATTTTCAATTATTTTTCAACGATAAAAGACAAATATGGAAATAAAAAAAAAAAAAAAAAAAAGAACAGAACAAGAACAAAAATAGACAAAAAAAATAATGAACAGACAGGTTGACAAAGTTGACAGGCCATACATAAGTGCAAAATGGAGTGATGATTCACACAGACAATGAGTTACACTTTAAAGAGTATGAAGCCCACCGTTCCCAGTTCTTTGTGTGCTGCTCTGACCATAGTCTTAGAGTGAAGGTCAGTTTTTCCATACATTGTATTTCGTTAACAATGGTGATCCAGTCATTCCTTGATGGTACACTTGTCTGCAGCCATTTCCGTGTAATGGCCTTCTTGCTTGCAGCCAAGAGCACTTTAAAAAGATAGTTGTCCTGGGCCATAAGTCCAACAGGGACTTTACCCAAATACAGCGTAATAAAAGAAAAATCAACTTTTAAACCAAAGATTGACTGGATTTCTCCAGCGAGATCTTGCCAGTATGGTTGAATGAGGGGGCAGGCCCAGAATATATGAAAGTGATCAGCCATAGTTTGACCACATTGCCTCCAGCAATTGTCCTGCCCCCGTGAACCCCGCAGCTTAGATTTCAATTTAGGAGTGACAAAAAATCTTATCAAGTTCTTCCAGCAGAATTCTTGCCAGGCTCTAGAGTTGGTGGTTTTAGCTTGACCCTCCCAAACAGTTTTCCAGTCATCCTCAGTTATCTCCAGGCCAGTCTCCCTCTCCCATTTCTGTTTGACCTGATGAGTAGAAAGGTTCTTGGAGCTTTGTAATCTTTTATACATTTGTGATATTAAATGTTTACTATCTTTTGCCTTATATGCTTCAGTAAAAATAGTGATCAGATTAGACTCCCTATTGTCTGCTTGCTTGATTTCCTTATTAAAATAATCTCTGACCTGGAAATATCTGAACATATCCTCCCTTCCTAGTCTGAATGATTTAGAGATGTGGGTAAAAGACTGTAGGCCGTCCTCATCAGCTATCGTGCAGTAAGCTGTAATACCATTCTGTGCCCATTGCCTGAACCGCTTGTCTAGACCTGATGGTATAAACTCTGAGTCATATGCCACCCATTTCAATATTTTTGCATGTTTCTCGAGATGAAGTTTTTTACAGGTGTTGAACCACACCTTAAGGGCAGCCCTGGTCCAGCAGTTTGTTTTATCCAGATGAGGATCATGGTGTTGACAAATACCTAATAAAGACTGTGCTGGGATTTCAGAATGCATCAATTCTAAATCTTTCCATTTAGCGAGATAGTTTGGATTACACCAGCAAACTAGAGGTCTCAGTTGGGCGGCGATATAATAGTCCTCCACAAATGGTAGAGAAAGTCCACCCTCATCTTTGGGTAACTGCAAGATGTTATATTTAATTCGGGGCTTCTTACTGTTCCAAACAAATCTTGATATCATTCTATTCCATTCCCTAAAATCCTTAGGGGGGATCTCTACAGAAAGTGACTGGAATAAGTACAGAAGTCGGGGAAGGACTATCACTTTTATCGTTTCAATTCTATTAGACATATCTAGGGGCAGTACAGTCCATCTATTTAGATCTGCTTTGATTGTCTTAATAACTGGATCATAATTTGCCTTATATATTTTGGAGATGTCTTTTGGGATCCAAACTCCCAGATACTTAATAGCAGGGGCGTCCCAATTGAAATCAAATTTGCTTTTCAATTTGGTATTTGGTGTGAAATTATGTGTAAGAATCTGAGTCTTATGTGTATTCAATTTGTACCCAGAATATGAACCAAACAGTCTCATAAGGGACATCAATTTAGGTGCACTTCTTTCTATGTCAGTCAAAGTGAGCAAAATATCATCTGCAAATAGACTTATCTTGTATTCATTGCCTCCAATTGAAATTCCTTTAATCTCCAGGTCCTCCCTTATTGCCTGAGCTAGGGGCTCTATGAAGAGCGCAAAGAGGGCGGGGCTTAGTGGGCAGCCCTGGCAACAACCTCTCTCTAACTTGATGGATTGAGTTAGGTGGCCATTGATTCTTATTCTGGCGGTGGGGTTTGAGTAAAGTGATCTAATACACTGAACAGATTTTTCATTAAAGCCAAAACGTTGCAGTACTTGGTAAAGGAAGCCCCAACCAACCGAGTCAAACGCTTTCTCTGCATCTACACTTATCAGTGTTGCACTAATTTTTCCCTTAATCGCATAGTCTACCACATGGAGTGTTCGTCTAATATTGTCCTGTGTTTGTCTTTCTCGGACAAACCCTGTTTGGTCTGGGTCTATCATTTCAGAGACTATGTTTTCAATCCTTTTGGCCATAATTGTGGCAAATAGCTTATAGTCTGTATTCAGGATAGATATTGGCCTATAAGAACTACATTCTCCCTTATCCTTGCCTTCCTTTGGAATTATTGATATTACTGCCTCGCTCCATGACTGGGGCATCTGGCCTTCCTTAAGGGTGTAGTTAAAGCATCTGAGAAGAAGAGGCGTCAACTCAAGTTTGAATGTTTTGTACCATTCACTAACAAATCCATCTGACCCTGGTGTTTTGTTGGTCTTTAGGCGAGAAACAGCGCCAGCCAGTTCAGCGGTTGTTATCTCAGCTGTCAGAACATTATTCTGATGTTCCCCTATTGAGGGAAGATCCAGAGAGTTTAAAAATTTGTCAATTACAGTGTTGTCGGCTTTGTCAGGTTGAATATATAAGTCCTTATAGTAGGCTTCAAAGGCTTGTTGAATTTCCTCTAACTTATGACAGACTTTGTTGCTTTTTGGGTTTCTTATTTTGTAAATAGTTCTTTCTGCTTGCTGCTTACATAGTCTCCAAGACAGAAGTTTCATCGCCCTTGGGCCGGATTCATAATATTTCTGTTTAGTAAACCTCATTTTTTTTTCTCATTTTCTTCATCATAAATCTGATTTATTTCTTGTTTAATACATTTTAGTTGAGCCCATGTTTGTGGGTCTCTTTGAATCGAATGTTGAGTTTCTAGGTTCTTAAGTTTTGACTGCAACTCCACTAAGTGTTTATGTTTCTCCTTTTTCCTGTGGGCTGCAAAAGCTATGAGTTTACCCCTTAGAACTGCCTTCCAAGCATCCCACAGTACATTTGATGAAACTGTTCCATTGTCATTATTTTGCAAGTATTCTTTTAACTCTTCTTTTATATATTCCTTACAAACTCTATCATTCAACAAGCTAGTATTGAGCCTCCATAAAGTATTTTTCCTTTTGCTATTTAGATGCAGAGAGAGGTACACTCCTGAATGGTCTGAGACATCTCTGACACCTATGTTGCATTCACTTATTCTATGCCTATCTGCAGCTGAGACAAAAAAATAATCCAGTCTGGAATATTCTGCGTGGCAAGGGGAGTAGTAGGTAAACTGCTTTTCTGTGGGATGTAGGTCCCTCCATATATCTATCATACCAAATACCCTCAGCATTTTCCGCATGAATACTGAGTTTTGGTTTCTCCTCTTGTGTAAGTTCGTTGAGTCAAGTTTGGGTTGCAATTGCATATTCAAGTCACCCCCACAGATTAAGATTCCTGATGACTCTAGGGTTAATAAGTCAAATATTTTTTTAATAAATGATCTATCATGCCCTGGTGGCATATATACATTTAACAAAGTGACTTCTTTGTGGTCAATCTTGCCTTTGACTAAGATGTAGCGACCCTCCTTATCTTTAATTTGAGCAGTTAATTGGAAGTGCAACTTGTTTGAAAGTAAAATTGCCACTCCCCTTTCACGCCCAGATTTATGAGAGGAGTAAAATGTGTTGATAAACCCCATCTTTTTTAATTTTTCATGTTCTGAGTCGGAAAGATGTGTCTCCTGCCAAAAACCCACTTGAATATTTTCCCTTTTAATTTTAGCAATAACTTTGCTCCTTTTCACTGGATTATGTAACCCATTCACATTAAGTGTTAGTATCTTATATTCCTGATAATCCATTTGCTTTGTTTCTTTGTGTCAATAATTACCTGTTGCAACCTGTAACACCTTACCCTTAAACTTGGGTAGATACAACTATAGACATATAAACAGTACAGAACACAGTGTGTATACAACAAATTGGCTTCCACAACAAGAGAACTTACATGCTCTTTAAAGCGGAGGGGAAAACCTGATATAACAAAAGGGCCCCTCTTTGAAGTTACTAAAGTTACTTTCATTTCCATAGTTTCTACCATGGCAGTTTTTCCACCAACCCACTCTCCCCTTATCAACAAATCTGCTTATCACAAGCTAAAAGTCAGTCTTAAAGTTAACGTAAGAGGGAGGGCAAAGAAAAAAGGGGGGAAGGAGAGGGTAACAGTTGTTACGAGTCAATTGCTATTTATCAATTCACCTGACGGAGCTGAGGAGGATCAGACACAATCAGACCCTAGTGTTAGGGTCAGGTCTCCTGGGTATCGTGGCGGAAAGCGTGCAGCTTCTCCCGTATCTGGTGGCGGGATACTCCTTGACGATGCTTGTCCCCGACCCTCTCCCACGCTGAGGTGCGCGGTACTGGAGCTGGACCAGGTCCGTTATGGTCAATGGGAAATCCCCTTTTCCGCAGGTCGTCAGCGGCTTCTCTTGCGTCATTGTAGATCCTGGGTCCACCTTCCAAAAACACCTTGGCAGCTTGGCAGGTGGAGGGGTCTGAAACCGCACACCCTTCTCCTTAAGCATTCTCCTAATTCCTGCGTACTCTCTTCTTTTCTTAACTATCTCCGTCGGATAGTCGTGGTCAAAATAAACTTGTGTGTCTTTGTAAAAGACCTCTTTCTCCTTCCAAGCAAACGACAGAATGAGTTCTTTAGTTTTATACTCATGAAAATTAATTACAATAGAACGCGGCGGAGCTTCTCGTGGTGGTTGCGGACCCAGAGCTCTATGGCAACGCTGTATTTTCAGGTCGAGCTCGCCGGGGATGGCCAGCTCTGACTTCAAAAGTTTGACCACAAAGTCCATAATTTTATTTTCTTCCTCACCTTCAGGTATTCCATAAATGCGAATATTGTTTCGCCGTGACCGAGCCTCCAAGTCAGTCATTTTTGTTTGCATGATCTCTTGTTTCTGCTGCATTTGTCGGAGCGAATCCATGAGATCGAGATTGCGCTCCTCCAGCTCGGCCACATGCTGTTCAGCTTCGTCGACTCGCGTTGTTGTGTTTTTCAAATCCCCCCTGATATCTCCCAGGGCCTGATTAATCTCGTCTCGGAGTTCAGTTAGCTCCTTCTTCATGTCCTCTCTCAACGTATACCGGAATGATTGCAGCTCACTCTTTACATCGGAGCGCATCGCCTTGATCTCTGTATGAATAGCAGCTAGCAGACTAGTTTCAGGCGGATCAAGTCTGGCAGGGCTAGGAGAGCTAGCATTAGCATCGTCCTCGCTTTCCGCAGAAACTTTATCATGTTTTCCAGATCTTGTGTTCATTTTTCTTTTAGCTTTCCTGGTTTTTTACCCTTCCTTAGTATAAAAAACAAAATTACCTTGTTAAAACACTTGAATCTGGGGAAATAATTTATGGTTTGGGGAGAGCGTTTGGTTAGCCTGCCATCATGTCTGCGTGCTCGCCGGAAGTCCGATCAATAGATTTTTCAATGTCAATGAGAGTTTTGTTAATGTGGGTTTCTTTTTTTCTGTTTCAGAGTATTTTGTATTGTTTTAATGTTTCACAGTACTCCTAGTGTAAATCTGGGTTTTGGGGCTGGTGATGTTTTTGATTAGACAGTTTCCGTAACTTTTTCAGAATTAAGTTACATTCATCATCAAACCATTTCTCTTTATATTTTTTGTTTGGGTTACAATTCTTGTGTAGTTTCAGGTTTGATATTTTGACTGCTCTATGAAATATGTCCCCAATATGTTTAACAGCCAGATTTAGGCCTGATTTGTTAGATTCGTTCTGTGTGTTAAGAAAGTTATTAGTAAGGTTAGTGATTTCAGGTGAGTTAAGAGCTTTGTTGAATTCTTCTATGCTGTTTGGAGCCCATCTGTATGAGTGTTTTAGACCGTACAGCTTACTGGGCTGTGTCTGGATGTTGTCTGGCTCATTTGTTCTGTTTATATATACAATGATTTGACTGTGGTCTGATGGGGAGGTTTGTTGCCTGATAGTGAATGCATTTATGGAGGAGGGGTCCACATCTGTAATGACATAATCTACCACACTGTTCCCAAGAGCTGAGCTGAGAGACTCTACCTGTCTACCATTTTTATTAATTACATTGTCATGGCTGTTTGTGGTTTTTATGGTTGGAGTGTGGTACATAGGAGGTTGGCCAAAGATGTGTTTGTTTCCTTCAGTGGTGAGGAAATCAGGGAGAGTACCTGTCCTGGCGTTTAGGTCTCCACAGAGCAGCACACTACCCTGGGCCTGGAAGTGGCAGATGTCTGTGTGCAGATCATTAAAAATGGATGCTTTGAAATAGGGAGAATCCAATTGGGGGAGGATTGCACAAAGGAACATATCTTTTTCAGATGGAAAGATTTTTTATTGGTTTTTAAGGTAAGTGTCACCTGTTTTTACTGGGTCAATGAATGTATTTATTTCTGCCTTGTACCACACAATAATTCTTCCAGAATCTCTGCCATGATATATATAAGCGTATGTTTAAGAGAAGGGAGGATTATCTCTCTAAAGTTGGGTGGGCATTCTGTGGACACATCAACACGACACCAGGTTTCACTGAGTAGCACAATATCGACATTTTCTAAACTATTTACAAATTCAGGATCTGTGCTCTTCAGACCAAGTGATGAGGGCCACAGACCCTGGATGTGCCAGCTCCTGATTTTTAGAGTCAAAATGTAAATGTAATGTATGGAAAAATTAAATAAGCTACAAAAATGAAACCATATATCGAATTGATTTGCAAAGGATTTGCTTATGGTCGAACATGTACATTGTAAACTCTTAATTATAATAATTATATTTATGTATTTACTTATTTACTCACGCCCCTCTAAGTTATGAATTTGTTGCAGATCAAACCCAGCAGGCGGCAGATCTCTCTCATGTCAGAGCCAGCAGAGTGGCTGCAGCACAGATTAGTCCAGGCTGTGTGTGCTGGGCTGCGGCACAGCTGAGTCCAGGCTGTGTGTGCTGGGCTGCGGCACAGCTGAGTCCAGGCTGTGTGTGCTGGGCTGCAGCACAGCTAAGTCCAGGCTGTGTGTGCTGGGCTGCAGCATAGCTGAGTCCAGGCTGTGTGTGCTGGGCTGCAGCATAGCTGAGTCCAGGCTGTGTGTGCTGGGCTGCAGCACAGCTGAGTCCAGGCTGTGTGTGCTGGGCTGCAGCATAGCTGATTCCAGGCCGTGTGTGCTGGGCTGCAGCACAGCTGAGTCCAGGCTGTGTGTGCTGGGCTGTGGTGCTGAGTGTTGGGTTGTGGGGGGGTGGCGGGAGCGGGGTGGACAGCGTGGGCATCCTGCCTCTCCCCTGGTGCTGTGTAGGGCCAGTCCTCCTGGGCACATGAATCCTCTGTGTCCCATGACGGCTGTGCTTGGGTATGGGGCTGGGGCTGGCTGGCTGTCGGCCCAAGGCGGTGTCTCTCAGGTACTTGGCAAATATTTTGACTGCTCATTTCGGTGTACCCGGTTACATAGATGGTGAGCATTCAGATTGGGGTGGTGGACAAGGTGTACGTTAGCCAGCTGTGAGCAGCCCCTGCTCAGCTGGCTGTTGATGCTGTTTATGGTGTGCTGTGACACGTCAGCACGGGGCAGAAGGGTGGAGATAATAATCTTTGCCCTGGGGAAGCGCTGTGTGGCTCTCTCAGCCACTCGGATCACAGAGGCAGCCACCCCCTCCCACTGAGAGGCCAGGTCATTGGTCCCGGTGTGGATGATGATGGTGCCAGGGTTTCCCAGGATGCTGTCTGAGAGCTGCTGCAGGGCAGACTTAGTCGTGGGGCACCACAGCTTACACACCCTCCTTTCAGGGAACATGCGTCTCATATCCACATGCTTCCGGTTGGAGTCGGTCAGGAAGGCAGTGTCTGTGGATGGGGCCACTGTGTGTCTGGGGTGGGCAGTGTGTTTGGGTAGTGCCACGTGATTGGAGGGTGTCGTGTGATTAGGGGGTGGAGTGTGATTGGAGGGTGTAGTGTGATTAGGGAGCGTAGTGTGATTAGGGGGTGTAGTGTGATTAGGGGGTGAAGTGTGATTGGAGGGTGTAGTGTGATTAGGGGGTGTCGTGTGATTGGAGGGTGTAGTGTGATTAGGGGGTGTTGTGTGATTGGAGGGTGTAGTGTGATTAGGGAGTGTAGTGTGATTGGAGGGTGCAGTGTGATTAGGGAGCGTAGTGTGATTAGGGTGTGTAGTGTGATTAGGGGCTGAAGTGTGATTGGAGGGTGTAGTGTGATTAGGGGGTGGAGTGTGATTGGGGGTGTAGTGTGATTAGGGGGTGTAGTGTGATTGGAGGGTGTAGTGTGATTAGGGGGTATAGTATGAGTGATGTGTCTTGGGGAAGGAACTGGTCTGTTTTTCCTGGAGGTGGGTGAGGGGGTGTGTGTAGCTTGTTTAGATATGGGGATAGGAATGGGTGTGGTCTTTCTAGGGAGGGGGGTGGGTACAGCCTGTCTGGGGGAGGGGGTGGGCATGACTGTTTTAGGGGAGGGGAGTGTTATGTATGAGGGGGTTGTAGGGCCTTGTGAAGCCATGGGTGGTGCCAGGGCTTGCTGTATTCTGGGCTCTGCTTGTTTCACGTCCAGGTCTTGAGGAGGGGCATTCTGTTGTGTTCCTTCTCTGGTCCTGCTAACTCCCTGTGTAGCTGCTTGTTTTCCTCCTTCAGTGAGCTCACCTCCTCCTGCAGCTGTCTCAGTGCAGCCGTGTGCTCCTGTCTGAGCTGGTGGAGCTCCTCTTTCAGCTGCTCTGTCTGGTCTTGCTCTGTAGCGCTGGTCCTGCTGCTCTCCCTGAATTGCGTAAACTCCAGCTCCATCAGGGACAGGCTCTCTCTCAGCTGCAGCAGGCCGTGTGTGGGTCTGGGGGAGCAGGAGGGCTGGGGGGAGTCAGTACTCTGCTGGCTGGACCTGTGTCTGGGGTGCTGGGGACCAACAGGCTTGGAAGATCATATGTTATTGTTTTATCTGGAGGAGCTGTGATTCTAACCTTTTCTTTTAATTTGGGGAATCTTTTTCCGAAATCAAAAAGAATTTCTTCGTTCCCTTGTATTAGGACAGTACCATTGTGATAAATGTTAATAGTAAGCAGATAACAGTCTGAGTCCTCCTCTTCACCTACATTCAGCTGTCGGCCTTTTGAAATCCCATTCTTTTTAATGTTTTTGAATTCCTCACATATTGTGGTATGCCAGGTTTCTGTCTTCGTTGTGTAGAAAATTAAATGTGTAATTATTTGTTTGCCTCCTGTTGTCAAGAATGAGTGTCTCTGGACGGTATTCTATGATTTTGTTTTTGAATAATTTCCTGGCTTTAGCACTCCTGGCACTCTCTGGGTAGATAATCTTGAAGGAGTTCTGCCCTGCCTGCTGCAGCATTCTCTTTTTTCCCCTATTCCTGTCCCTTCACTGTTGGTTATTTAGCTCAGCATTTCCAAAGAATTTCCATTTCCTTTTTAAATGTAAAAAAAAGAATAAAAATGACCTTACAAATAACTAAACTTACGTATTGTCAATAAGTATGTAATATTAGTTTTGTATTTGTATTTAATTTTCGTATTTGAGCTCATCTTTCTGTGATTCACCCTCCATTCAGAACAAATGTTCTGCATTGCCTTTGAGTTTTATATCAATGGAAGTTTTCTTTCTCACATCAGAGAGGCTGAACACATTAGCAAGGCAACCGTTACTCTTACTGATACTCTTCTGCACTGTTAAGATCATATGTGATGCAGCCCACTTCATTACAAATGCTGAATCTAAGTGGCCAGGCTCTGTCCATGACTCAGCTTAAATTTTTACAAAAATTACACTGCACCCCCATATGATTGTAGGACAGGTTGATGGTGTCCTACTTGGGGACAGAGAGATCCCCTACCTGCCCTCTCTGATGACCTCTTACCCCGACCCTGAGCCTTCTCTATATGTTATCATATTCTCTTTGTTATGTAACATCCCACCAAATAAACACTGAATGTTGAATGAGTGGACTACACTTTATACTACACTTTATTCATAATGTTGTAAATTTACTTTCAACTCATTGAATCAGTTTATTATTTATATTTTTCTGTGTTGGAGTGGAGAGTAGTTATAGTGAGAGAGTGTCTGAGTTTTCCTGCATGTGTTCTGCACATGAGGATAAACGCAGGAGTAAGAGCTGGGAGAGTAAGAGAGAGAACAATGGGTTCTTCCTAGTTTTATAACTTTCATTGCCCATTGCGTGTTTCTGGGGTTACAGAATTGGCTGACTGTAACTGAGGATGTCAGGCTGGGGTGGTGCTATAAACATCACTGGTGTTTCCTGTGGAGTGTGTGGAAATGTAGTTCCATTGTCCCTACACCCCCCTTTGGTCTCAGGGTGTGGCTTAAGCCAGTATTCCTTTAGAGCGCAAAAGTCATTCAACATTCCACAGGTCCTCAAGTTCATTTGACAGGTTATGTCAGTTTGGCAAATCTGGGCAGTTCATACACAGCTGTAGACATCTGGGCAGTTATGTGTAACATTTAACCAATCATGAATAACATATCAAAAGAGAACACTGTTAACAGTCAAGGACTGACTATTCAGGTACACTCATATCTACTGACAAACACAATCAATAAAACATGATGAAAAATAAGAAAATAGCAACACCTGCGAGGTTAATGCTTAAAGTGGTCAGGAGTGTTGGTGAGGTAGAGTATGAGTTGTCAGTGATCCAGTCATGAGAAGTCTGAGGGGGGTGCTCTATGGATCAGATGAACTTTTGAATACAGTTTGAGGTCTGGTCTGGCCCGGACTGGACTGGACTGTTTTGTCCCTTCAGACAGGAGCTGCTGTGGAAGGGTGATTCCTGGCTGTTACCACCAGGTACCCTTGTGCTGTTCTGATAGAGACTGTTTATCCTGGTGACTTAGTCAAGAAATGGAAATACAGACATAATGGTCTCATTTCTACAGTCTGTAGGAAAAGAAAAGATCCCTTTGGAAATATGGTCCTTATACCTTTGTGAGTTGATGCAACAAATCCAGACTAAAGTCTTTGTTTTGGTGAAGAAATATATATTTATTATAATAGAGACACTCGTGAGTCTCCTCTCCAAGTATAGAGACAAAAAGACACCAACTACCTAGTCACACAGACATTTAAACCCAACACCCCAGCTCTGAATTGTGGGCAAATGGCAGACACCAGATAGTGGGTTGTTGACACCTTGAATATCTTTCCTGTTCATGCAAGATCCCCCATCGACACTACAGGATCTGTATTGAAGCTGGGAAATGATCTTCACACCCTGCTCCCCGAGCACCCCAAAATGACATGATGCTAATGATCTGCGCTAGTGTTTAGCCGGTCTTATGTAAACAGGAATTTACAGCATGAAAAAGACACAGTCCGTCCTAGTTTGTGTGATATCCTAACCAGGAGATGTATGTTAACAGTCTGTGTCCATACCTGTGGGTCTGCCTGGCCTATATTCTCTCAATTTGTGCTGTCATTGGAACAAGAAAAAGGACCACAGTAACATTTTGGGCAACAGGTTTTCTTAATGTGTTTTTGGGGCTCTTAGGTTGTGATTGACTGGCACTTGCTCTGGACCTTCTGGTCAACCTCAGTTTTTTCATTTGTGGCACGATACGCAGGGTGTCCTGAATGCTCTGGGCTTCCCTTTTCATCTCATGCATTGATTGTTTATCTGTTGAGGACAAAACAACATGAGTACGAATACAGGGGTGGAAGTTGTGTAAGAAGTGAGGTTTTAAAGTTTGACTCTTTTATACCTGGCTTGTCTCTTCCTAGTATTTAGAGATACTGTAGCAACATTAATTTTTTTTTTGCAATTGACTATGATGCAGTTCTCGTGCATCATGTCCACTCCATGCTGTAGAAGACGTTTTGTTAAGTTTTTTGTGTTTCCAGTCTTGCCTGCGTTTATGTTTTGTGGTTGCAATCTTTTGAGATGTTGTGTATTTTTGTAAAATGAAGCCAGACTTTCTGCTGTTTCTGTGGCATAGTGAATGCAGTTCAGGGTGAACAAACGAGCTGAAGGTCAATCTGAGCCAGTCAGATTTCACCTTACATTTTTACAAAACTAATAGTGCTTGGTACGCAGATTGTTACAATGGATATTATTTCTTGGATAAAAATTACGGAATGGAAAGTTGGCACGGAATGTTTTTACATATCCCATAAGTATAAGCAATAAAATCAATGGCAGTTCTGTTCTGAAGGGTTGTTGTTTTTCCCCCCTCTGAATTATAAAAAGTATTGATGATGGTGTCAATATTGTCCCATATTGTTCAGCAGTATCAGTAAAGTATCAATAAGATCTTAATGACACCAATCTGTAGTGAGAGGTAACTGCAGTGAAACACAGTTTGTGTTCCCTGTGTGGAGGGGGATAAATCATACGATTGTCAGAAGATTCGTGCTGAGATCTTCTGGTCCCCTCTTTGGAAGGGTGCACAGGGAAACTGGCTTCATTCTCCTGCTGGGAGGAAAAATTGGAGATTAAATACACTCTCTGGTGAGAATGTTCCACTTCTCTCTCAGAGGCAAAGGGTTAGATGACAGCGGTCTGGGGAGCGATCTCTCATCTGATGCAGTAAAGCATAAGTGCTGTTCAGCCCATAGGTTTGTCCCTTATGGCCAGAGTTTCTTAGAGAGCTCACCTCTTCCTGGTACAGGTGAGATGAGGTCCATAAAGTTACATCAGCACAGCCAGAGGATTAAAGCCCTGAATAGACTGAAAGGTTTTGGTTAGAGGAAGTAGAAGAATGATGCTCAGAGCAGCCTGAGTCACAAGTAGACCCCCCTTTCCCCTTTTCACTGTGTGAAGAGTGAGATATCAGCACATGGTCTGATGTGGTTTCCACTGAAACACTGCTCAGTGAATTAGAGTGGGACCTGAGGTCGGCTAGACCGGATATTGGACCCAGATCAGAATGCAAAGTGTTTCTGTGCACCTGGTTATATGTGGCTCTTTGCAGAATTGAGGTTAGTGGGGATGAGACGTTAACCGCTGAAAGAAAAGAAGGGGTGTCATGTGACTGCAGTACTGCAGAGCATTCACTTTTAAGATGGAAAAATTCCTCTCTGTAGGAGCAGAGATCTGATTTGGCAGAATGCAAATCATCTAGATACTGCAGAACTTTTTTGCTGAAGGTTTGTAGATCTTGGGGGATGTTTGTTTTGAGCTTTCAGGTTTACAATCTCCCTCCCTAGTTACTCATTTGCAAAGGAGGGCAAGGCTTGCTTGCCTTGAGAGACCCAAGACAGAGTATGACGATGTATTATTCAGTTCAAATTAGGTTAAGGGCAATTTAATAATGCCATTAAATTTCAGAAGTACTTCATACTCATACGTTTTTACTTGTCCAAAATTAAAGGAGTTCTGGTCTTGTTTCTTTAAAATGTTAGGCGAAGCCCTTAATATCACACTGGATCATTCCCCGTTGATAGACATTTTTGGAGTACCCCCCATACCCCATTAACAGTGATTAATAATACCAGTAATGAATAACACGTTTTTCAAGTTTGTGTGGAATTGTCAATGTGTTACCAAGGGGAATTCACAACCACGGTGTGAGCTTTGCCTGCTGTTACTTGATTAAACTGCAGGAGACAGTGGTGTTTGAGAACATGTGCCCCATCTAGTGGTCAATATGGGAAGTCCAATGAGTTAAGTTAGGAGCTGTTTGGATTTTCTTCTTCCTGTATTCCTAAATTGAGTAGCGTTTTTCTTTCTCATTGAAACATTAAATACAGCCAAATTATATTATCACATTGAATTTAACATTAAAAATTGAATATGCCAAAATCTATCTTCACACATGAGGGCACCACAAAATGTAGAGGAAATGTACTATTCACCACATGGGAACCAGAAAACATGAGGATAATGCTATTCCTCACAAAGGCTCCAGTTAAATGCAGGTGAAGTGAATGTAGTGCAAGGACAAACAGATAACACAATATGTTCAATTTAACAGTCCCAGCACAAGGAACCAATTAAAAATAACGAATCTCATAAAATTACTGAAGCCATCACCTTTTTTTTAAAAACAAATATTAAAATTGCAATATTAATTGGAATCCAAAAGGAATTACCAATCTCCCTGGGAGCAATGTGGGGTTAAGAGCCTTGCTCAAGGGTGTTCTTGCTGTGGCTGGACTGGGCCTTGAACTGCCAACCTCAGGGATCCCAGTCATGTACCTTGGCAACTAGGCTATAGGCTGCCCCAATTGATAATTAGTATTGGGGATCTAACCAGGCTGGGTTGGTGTATATTTATAGTGTGTGTGTGTGTGTGTGTGTGTGTGTGTGTGTGTGTGTGTGTGTGTGTGTGTGTGTGTGTGTGTGTGTGTGTGTGTGTGTGTGTGTGTGTGTGTGTGTGTGTGTGTGTGTGTGTGTGTGTGTGTGTTCTCTCCACAGGCTGGGTTGGTGTAATCTCACAGAGGGCTGCTGTGATGATCTGGCCTCAGTCCTGCATTCTCCCCACTCAGAGCTGAGAGATCTGGAGCTCAGAGACAACGAGCTGCAGGATTCAGGAGTGAGAGCGCTCTATGCTGGAGTGGAGGACCCACACTGTAAATTGCAGAGACTGGGGTGAGTAACAAACACAAACCCCCTCTTTCATGAAGGGCTCAAATGTGAAAAAGTATCCCACGAATATTAATAATGACTCAGGCTAAAGCTTTCTGTTCACTTTACACAGTGAGCCCATGATTTTAAAATGTGTGTTTTTCCTAAAGCAATTTCAGTGTTCATAAGGGAATAAAATACTGAATTGTTACTTTTGAAAATTATTCATTCAGTATTACAGTATGAATTACATAACTTTAATTATAGTCAACAAAGAAGTAAATGAGTCAGTCCCACTCATTAAAATAATAAGGGGTACAGCCCTGTTATTTAATTTTCAGATACTGTAAGGTGTGTAATACACCTCTATGTGTTTGATTACGATCACTAAAACCACAGTCTTGTTATTTTACATTCAGATTCTGTAAGGTGTATTTGACCAGAGCTGGTCTCCTTCTCTCTGCAGGCTGTCAGCGTGTCGAGTCACAGAGAGAGGCTGTGATTCTCTGGCTTCAGCTCTGCGTTCAAACCCCTCACACCTGAGAGAGCTGGATCTGAGCTACAATCACCCAGGAGACTCAGGAGTGGAAGCGCTCTCTGCTGCTAAACTGGACACACTTACACTGCTGTAAGTACAGAGAGTTTCCACACTGCACCTCATAGACACACTGCTGTAAGTACAGAGAGTTTCCACACTGCACCTCATAGACACACTGCTGTAAGTACAGAGAGTTTCCACACTGCACCTCATAGACACACTGCTGTAAGTACAGAGAGTTTCCACACTGCACCTCATAGACACACTGCTGTAAGTACAGAGAGTTTCCACACTGCACCTCATAGACACACTGCTGTAAGTACAGAGAGTTTCCACACTGCACCTCATAGACACACTGCTGTAAGTACAGAGAGTTTCCACACTGCACCTCATAGACACACTGCTGTAAGTACAGAGAGTTTCCACACTGCACCTCATAGACACACTGCTGTAAGTACAGAGAGTTTCCACACTGCACCTCATAGACACACTGCTGTAAGTACAGAGAGCTTCCACACTGCACCTCATAGACACACTGCTGTAAGTACAGAGAGTTTCCACACTGTGTGTCACTCAGTCACTGTCTGTTCTGCTGTTTCTACAGTGTGGACCATGGAGGAGAGAGCAGGAACAAACAAGGACCCAGGAAATGTGAGTCTGTCAGCACTGAACACTCACTCCCTCCATATCCTCTCCTCCCTCAATCCCTCTTTCTTTCACGTCTATTTTCAACTCTTTTTTAGTCCCTCTCTCCACCATTCTCTTTTCTATGCTCAGACAGAAGTCTGTCCATACATACAGTACTGTGTGTGTGTGTGTGTGTGTGTGTGTGTGTATGTGTGTTTCTCATGGTCATTGAGTTTGGACATTTTGTGCTTGTTTGCAGACAGTGTTTACAAACATTCACCCATATTTAGACACCTATGCATAAACACACACACAAACAACCCCACATACTCCAAACACACACACGAACACACTCACACAGAGGTGCACACACATATAAACACAACCCTGTTTCTCTCTTTCTCTCACACACACTCAGTCACACATAATGAGATGAATATTAATAATGGTAATTAATCTCATTCATGTCTCTGGTCTGCAGATAGCTGTCAGCTCACACTGGATCCAAACACAACACACAGACACCTGTCTCTGTCTGAGGGGAACAGGAAGGTGACAAATACATGGAGAGAGGAGCAGCCATATCCTGATCACCCAGAGAGATTTGACCGCTGGCACCAGGTTTTGTGCAGAGAGAGTCTGTCTGGACGCTGCTGTTACTGGGAGGCTGAGTGGAGTGTGCCTGAGTGCAGTGTGCCTGAGAAGGGAGGGATTTATATAGCAGTGACATATAAAGGAATCAGCAGGAAAGGATGGGGTGCGGACTGTGTGCTTGGACGGAATAAAAACTCCTGGAGGCTGCACTGCTCTAAACACAGATACTCTGTCTGGCACAATGACAATGAAACACACATACCTGCCTCCCCCTCCCCCTACCGCAGAGTAGGAGTGTGTGTGTACAGAGTAGGAGTGTGTGTGGACCGTCCGGCCGGCACTCTGTCCTTCTACAGCGTCTCTGACTCTGACACACTGACCCTCATGCACAGATTCCACACCAACTTCACTGAACACACACCCCTCTGTGCTGGGTTTGGAGTGTGGAATACTAACGCCTCAGTGTCCCTGTGCGAACTGGAGTAGAGTCACACACACACACACACCCCTCTGTGCTGGGTTTGGAGTGTATGGATCTAACACCTCAGTGTCCCTGTGCCAAGTAGAGTCACACACACACACACACACACACACACACACACACACACACTCTCTCACACACACGCACATACACACACACACTCACTAATACACTTTCCCTATGACACATATCAACTCCAGCTCACACACTCACCTATAAAACATGCTGTAACCCAAATGCACACATACTTACACCTGTACTGCTACACACACACACACACACACACTCCATACACTGTAAAATACATGCACGCATACACACACACTCATAGTCT
This sequence comes from Albula goreensis, assembly GCA_022829145.1. Classification (NCBI taxonomy): domain Eukaryota; kingdom Metazoa; phylum Chordata; class Actinopteri; order Albuliformes; family Albulidae; genus Albula; species Albula goreensis. The sequence goes on along the minus strand of CM040748.1, from coordinate 38,271,684 downwards.
CAGATGTATGGACACACTCACACCGGAACTGCTACACACAAACACACTGATACAACTGCAAACACAGTAAAAAAAGAGTGTTTGCAGTTGACACTTCCACACACACATAAACACACACACACTCTCTTACACACACTCACCTCTACATACATGGACACACACACACCAAAAATGCATGTTCGCTCACAAGCACAAATGTACACATGCAAACATAACATGTACACACACTGACATAAATATACACTCAACCAAATTCTGTTTCATAGCTCACACACACAGTATTTTATATATATTTTTTTAACATATGTGCCTGTGGAAACACACACACAGATTTGTACATAGATACAGTAGGTAGGAGTAGAGGTAGGAGAGAGACACAGTTTCACTATAGAGACACTATGCCATCACTGATATGGACCCCTCCGACATTAGTGCATTCACTGTCAGACCACAGACCCCTTTTTACCACCACTGGCAAATCAATGTGCACCTGAACAGGGGCGTTGGCAATGGAGCCTATCCCAGCATGAACTGGGCAAGGGGCAGGGAGACACCCTGGACAGATGAGCACTTCCAAAACCCAGGCAAAAACATGCAAGCTCAACACAGGGACTGCTGCCCATTGTGCCTGCCCACTGAAACTGTAAGGCCACAGTGCTAACCACTGAGCCACCATGCTGCCTGCAAATGGTACAGCTCAGTATATATTTCAGAGTCTTGTGTCTCATTTGCAATCCTGAAATGCATCAATTAAACATGTTATTTAGTCTGACAAACATATGTCAGTAGTGTAGTGTAATGGTTATGTTGCAGCAGGTCAAACTTAGTGATACAGGGTTTGATTCTCAGATAGGTACTGCTGTTGTACCCTTAAACAAGGCATGTGACCCAGATTGCTCCAATAAACATCCAGCTTTATAAACAGAAGTTTCTGTGCTTTAGGGCATCAACTAAACATAACTACATCATAACTGTCATGACAACCCATTTTGTCTTGTGCCATTGAGGTTGAATAAAAGTAACTTTAAGTCAAAATTTGCCAGGGGTATGAATAATTTTTGGCTTGACTGTATATATATACATATATATACTGTATATATATAGGTATGATACATTGGTCCATAGAGGATAGGGAGGGTGCTCCTCCCCCATTATATATGGTATGGTATATATATATGAAATGTAATGTTGGAAGACCTCACTATCATTAATAAAAAAAAACACTTTTAAATAAATAAAAACCTGGGTTCAATAAATACTTGGGTTCAATAATCCTTTATTTCAACTCTGAAAAATCAAAATGCCTCAAAAGCGACCCCTGAGTCCTTCAGGTGAGGAACAACACTTCTTGTCTTTCATAGGAACAGGGGCAGTCAAAATAATTCAGTGCATTCCATTTTTTCTCACTCAGCCTGTGATTGGCCAGTAAACGTAATTTGGCGCTTCAAGGGAGGTGGTTGTTCTTTTGCCATTTTCATTGTGTTTGTCCAACCACGGGCAAAACATTTCTGAGAAGACTCTGACTCTGTTTCAGATCACCTGCCTACCTTTAGTCAGTGGGAATCAAAAGATGAAACTGATCGTAGATCAGTGGTTTTACTTAGAGATGCCTCAACAAGCTGTGAAAAAACACTTGTCATTTTGTCCAGTGCTGATAGGAAAAAAAAGAGATTCACATAGAAAACTGACATTGGTGTTAATTAAAACTTTGCATTGTTTGAGGTAGTTTACCATTGTTCTCCCAATTTTCTCAGATTGTCTTTAACTTAACCATTCTATGTCAAGCAGACAGCAGAGTCACCTAAATTGAAAACGCATTCCGGAAACATAAAAAGTAAATTACGTCCATTAGCAGTATTTCATGTTTCCTTCTAGATTCATGTTTTCTTCTAGATGCATCCAGATATCTATAAGTAGTTTGAATTTTTGTATTTCTACAACGTTAATAGCTTACATTGATAAGGCAGAATGGAAAATTGCAAATTTATGTTCCACAAGCATTTATTTACAGGAATCGGAAAGTTATTACAGAATGACTATGTGGAGAGCTGAGGGTAAAAAGACTAAACAAGCATTCGATAGCAGGAGTAACTCTACTGAGGGTGAATAATTGGATGTGTTATTGAAGTTTTTTATTTCATTTGAGCTATTTAGAAAAAAATATAATTCACATAATACACATGAATGAAAATGTAAAAGTTTCTAGGAAACAAACACAGAAGGTAGTAACATAATGATAAACATTACTTATTTACAAAAATTATATCAATTTATGATAAAATACTACTTAAATCTTACAACTTATATTTTTACAAAACTAATACAAATTAATCTCACTTTAATCATACTTATAATTCATTTTTTCTGTGCAGTTCCCATAGATGATAACCTCATACATTTGAAGATGTCATACTAATGCAAAAATGCATGAATGAGCATATTCTTGAATCAAATGTACAGGCTAATAATTCTTGGGAAAGCATCCAATGTACTTCAGAAACCCATGAAACAAATATTTTTTTCCTTGTTTTCAAATATTGCTGTTTTGTAAACTTTATTTGTCTTTGACGCTCTGCTGCTTTGCCCTCTTCCTCTCACCTGTCCTTCCCAATACCACCACTGATTTATATGTCGTATATTTGTCTGTGAAACCACTCGATCTACAGCAGTTCCATTCAAACTGTCACACAAGCTGTCTTTACATACAGTGACCACAGGAGGGAGACAGAACACCACTATTGCACCTGATGTAATAAAGTATTGATAGGGAAAGAATAAACAACTGGTCCCATACCATGTGTCAAAACACAAGGTTTCTAGGTGTTAAAACTTTTTGTGTAATTTAACCTGCTCAAAGGCCAATGCTGCATCTATAGAGATGAGTTGGAGGAGGGGTGTATGTGCTGTTTAACAGAGGTACATGTGAGAAAAAGAACACGATAGGAAAATGTGAATGATGTTGGATTCACTCTCCATGACCAACCCCAGGAGAGACGGTCACTCTGAGCTGTAAACCCAACCCTGAAGTATATTACAACACTTACCATGAAAATGATGTTTTTAACTGGTATCAACAGACAGCTAAAGACAGCATTAAACTAAAGACAGCATTAAACTATGCTGATCTACTTAACAGATAAGCATAGCTCAGGGATTCCTGCCCGCTTCAGTGGCAGTAGAGCTTATTATGGGAGTGAGTTCACTCTGACCATCAGTGGAGTCCAGGCTGAAGATGCAGGAGATTACTACTGTCAGAGTTACCACTGTGGCCCTGTGTTCACACAGTGATAGAGAGCCGTACAAAAACCTCCCTCAGTCAGACTGCACAGAGACTGCACTGCTGCAGCTGGGACCTACTGCAGGTGCTGAGGGGGGAGGCACTGACCCGGGACACTGAGGGGTTCTGCTCCAGCACACTGAGCTTCAGTGGTTCAGTACCTCTCTCACACTCTGTACACTGACACAGTTGTAGCTGCAACTTAAACACAGTTCCACTAGTTCACTGAACTCCAAAAATAACACTCGAATCTCCTGTCCTACTACGGACTGTTACTGAATAATCATTACACTCCTTCCGACGTGGTCTGAAAACCCACCTCTTCAGACAATATCTGGCCTAAACATCCTACCCTCATTCAGAACTTGTTGTTCACCTATTTTGTAATATATATAATTATGCATTTGCATTTTGTATGAATAACTATTATGCATCATTATAATGTAAATGTATTTTTATTAAGATTCATATTCATTTATTTTGTTTATTACTTTATTAATTGTGTAAGACTAATAATTTAATAATAAGACTATAATTTTATAATTGTATATATTTTACTTGGCTCTCTACCATTCTTCCTGGCTATGCTATTATGACAGATTTAATTAATAGATTTGCTGTAGCATGATTGATAGATGCACTTTTCGATTTGTTGATGACTGTATCGAATCCTTGTACGTTGCTTTGGATAAAAGCGTCTGCCAAATGAATAAATGTAAATGTATTCTCCTCATCACGTCACACAAACTGCCATTACACACACTGACCACAGTAGGGAGACAGAGCACATCTGTTGCTCATGATACAAGTACATCATAACAGAGGAGACCCGAAGCTGCTGAGACACGCTATCTGAAATATACTGTGATACCGTGTGATGCATGTACTGTGTGATACATGGAAAAAAAATAGTATCAGACTGAGATGCATCAGCTACCAGAGAAAAAAAGGACTGAGACTCAAACAAAAACAGGTATCGAAAAGATTACATAAATTACATATAAAGTACACTGCTCTGGGTACACCCCTCCTCTTATTTACCTTCTTCTTCTTCTTCTTCCATTTCTTTGGTTATCTGATTATGGTCCTCCTCCTCATCAGCACCTCATAAAAGTAGGTCCTCATTGGGAAGAGGCGGATGGTCAGGCCGATGAGGGAGACAATTACAGCGAACACCAGAATCCAAAGCTCCATGGCCATTCTGCTGGGAACGAGGGACATTCTGCAGAGACAGGCATCTTGTGAGAGCACCGTTCATCAAGTTCACCGTGAATCAAGTTTGCTTGATTTAAGTTTGCTTCAGGACAGGGGAAAGCTCAAATTCACCTGGGCCCATCTCAAACGACTGTACTGTCCTCTCTTTGTACCAGACACCTTACTCTGCAACATCACATGTAAATTACAGTCACATAAATTACCTGTTTGCAACGAACCAAACCATTATTGACTTACCTAACAACAAGGCAAAACAAGCGCCTTTGGTTTTTATGGAAAGGTACCATTTCATGTAAAGGTACCCCTTAGATCTCCAGGGAGATGGAGAATAAAAGTAAGGTAAGGAAAAGAGGGACAAAAAGGCATTTCTCTGAAAGTCCCTAACATAAAAGAGAAAAATATGAATGAAACTATAATAATGTAATAACACAAAAATTGACATTGGCTTCCTTGTTACCATGTCTCATTTAGTTTGTCCTGTTAAATGACTTTTTCATCACTTCTTTGCTTAGTATTTTTAAAGTAAATCATCTGTCTGTGCCTCCAGCCTTTTACACAAAGTTAGCTAATTTCGCTTTTGGTCACATTGGCCTGTATGTTGCAGTTCATTATTACTAGTTTCCAGTAGCGCTGGAGAGATGTTTTAAGTCAGGGGACCAAACTGTGAGCAAAAGGTCTCAACTTTTAAACTTATATAGTATACTTTTTTTTCTCAAAAGGGGGCATATGAGAGGTGAACTGAGGTAGATCCTCCAGTGGATCCTCAGTTCTGACCAGGTACGCATCACTGAGGTACCACTGAACCTCAAC
>CM040748.1:38203223-38265882 GCA_022829145.1 Albula goreensis | reverse complement strand
TCAGTAAAATGCTTCATTTATTTACAGGAACTGACAGAATACCAAGGGGCGGAGCAGAGGAGCTTGCTCCTCCCTCCACCTCCCATGGCGCCACACTTTCCACATCATCCCAAAGCGAGACCTTCTACTCAACCACAGCAGTCTCACTGCAGCATACTTTGTGAATTTCTATATTCTCAGCTGTCATATAATCTCATTTTTGGTGACTCATAATTACAACATCTAAAAAAATTATATGATCCAAATGCCCACACTGAAATACTGTAAGCTATAAACTCCACCCAAGGACTGCACTCAAAGTGAATAAAGTAATATAAAGTGATAGTGCCAGTCCAAAGTATGAAATGGAAAGTAACCTTTGCACTCAACTGCCATTTCACAGGTAGAGGAGTAAAGAGAAGGGAGCAAAAGAAGGAGCAAAATGGAATAAAATATCACAGTAAGTACTGTGGAGTGTGATGGGGATTGGAGAGAAGCTAAAGAGGGCTGTGAGGAGGATTGGGAATATAGAGGTATAATCTCAGTAAAATGGTTAATTCACAAACAGAAAACTGGATCATTGGCTGTGAAATGGTTGAGATGAATGGTCTGGTCTAGTCATCATACATTCTTATGTAAAATGGCAAATTAGGTCAAATAAGAGCACACGACAGTGAAACATTAAGTTTCAGGTTTGTATATTTTAAATGAAGTTTTATATATTTTCTATGCTTTAGTTTAATGCTTTTAAATGTGCACACAGCATTTTTCCAAATGAGGCCACTAATAAGTATTTTTGTAATTAAATGTCAAATTAAAATTTAAATGTATCATTTTCTCCACCATCCACTGCAATAGTAATTATAGTATAGTAATAATATTCATATTAATCATCCAGTTTTTAATGCTCCAGTTTTATTTTGAGCACATATTTAACAAATAGATTTTTGACTAAAGGCTACGGATTCTGTGTATGTTTATTGTCTTTTTTAATTCTGCTGTATTTAATTATGTATCATGTATTTCCAGTTTAAATGGGTAATGGTGTGTTCATTCTGCCTGGGTCTAAAAAATCTGTCTTTCCCATGTTACCCCTTATGAGGGCCCCTTCAAAAAGAAACATTTGCACTCACAATTCAGTACACTGGAGGAAAACTTTAGTTATTATTTTGATTAAGTAAGTGGAGGATTTAACATTTGTTCAGTCCATAAAGCAGAACTAAAGTTTTTCTGCTTGATGTCCATCCTCTGTTGTCCTGTTAGTGTTTGTTTGAAAGCTTGATATTTCTAGTGCCTCAAATCCATGGTGAAAGAAATGAACCATAAGGTATGTGTCAGTGTCTCTGTGGTTTTAATGTTGTGCTAATCTAGTCCTGATTGAGTTCCCTGCCTCACCTACATATGTTGTGTCACAGTGATTATGCTTAGAGACATATTCACAGTTTCTTGTGTTAACTGTAATTGTCTGTTTGATTAGGTATGTCATGTTTGTAGTATTGTTCCTTACTGGAGTAGCTTGGTACTTTGTAAAGCACCAGCCCTTGTGTGGGTACAGTGTTAATTTGTGGGATTTGCTACTTACCAGGTGCTCTTTGAGATTTTTCTAACTAACTGAGATGACGTTGAAGTCCTGAAGCAGGTCTGTGATTGTCAGGATCCAGGTCAGTTTCTGTTTGACTTTTCTGTTGGCTCTATGGCTAAATGAAGAATAGGGGGAGAGTTTTCTCTTGTGTCTTGTTGTTTTGTAGCCAATAAGGTTTTTCTGACATGTCTGAGGAAAGATCTGGAATAACACTTTGGGTTAAAGAGGGTTCCTTTGTCCTTATCAAAGTCTGCATCTTATATATAATTTCTGTGAATCTGATCAACTGGGGTTTAATCAGGTCTTTGAAGTTGTGCTTTGGGTGGAGACTGTTTTATGTAATGGTACATGTGTGTCTGTGTCTTTAAAATAAACCTGGGTGTCTAGTGTGAGTTTTTGGGGAAATGAGGGTCCTTTGTAAGTATTTGTGCCCCAAAATATATTTTAGTTGCTTGTGTGTTCTATATTTAACTGTGATTGATCTGTGGTGTGTTTTGTGTGGTGTATGAATGCAAGGGTTGGTGTTAGGGTTAGGTTAGACACAGGGTTAGGGTTAGAGGCAGGATTAGGGTTTGTTGTTAGGTTTAGTGTTAGGGTTGAAGTAAGTGTTGGGGTTATCGGCAGGGTTAGGGTCAGGAAGGTTACTGTCTACAGAGGGCAGCCAATAAATGTTTAATGGCTTCTACATACTGTCACCTTTAGAAAGTAGAGACTTTCTATTTTTTAATTGAACAGTGATATCACTGCATATGAGCCCAGAAGTAAAAACTAACAAACATGTAATACTTGGAACACCTGACCAAATATAAAAAAACAGAAATTCATACAAAATGGTACAGTGCCCTCCAGGTTTATCATACTCCCCTGAACATGAAGACATTATAAAATAAATAAGTTCTGAATTACATTTTCGTGTTTAAAATGTGGAGGACTATGGGTACATTTAATAATGATGCAATAAACAAATTAAAAATAATTAGTACTGTGTGAACCCTCCCTTTCCCAGGATTCTATGGAATATACACCATAATTAACCAAAGTCATCACAGATAATATCTAAGGAATCAATCTGCAAATCTGCTTTCTAAAAGGACAGTTTACATTTAGTTTGACATTTTTTCATTTTTTCATTGTTTGGTAAATGCATTTTGATAAGCATAATTTAGACTGTTTTTTTTTTGAGAAAATGTTTATTTTTCTCCTACATCTCCTACGTGATATTCATTAATCAAGGAAATGTAATTGCTTTTCCAGGCAGGTTTTTACATATGTTTAACAAAAATAAATAAAAAACCCACACACTGAAGTAATGGATAAAATCAACACCACCCAAGGACTGCTCACAAAGAAAGCAAAGTAATAAAGTGATTGAGTCAGTCCAAAGTGTGAAATGGAAAATTAATGTACAATGTATGTTATATTCTCCACCCACACATGGAACACAAACTCAACAAAGTAATAAAGTGATTGTGTCAGTCCAAAGTGTGAAATGGAAAGTAACCATTCTACTTAAACACCATTTCACAGACAGAGGAGTCAGGAGAAGGGAGTAAAAGAAAGAGCAAAATGGAGTAAAATATCACAGTAAGTGCTGTGGAGTGTGATGAAGATTGGAGAGAAGCTAAAGAGGCTGTGAGGAGGAATGGGGATGTAGAGGTATAATCTCAGGTAGAAGCCTCACTTATCTACAGGTGAAACATAGATGAGCCTAGCTGGTCTGAATGGTCTGTTCCAGTCATTGTTCACTCTTATGTAGGTTGAATAAGATCATGTCATGTAAAATGTTCATTTTTAAATTGCATTTTTTGAGAAATGGTTGACATTTTAGTGTAATGTCTTTTGATGCAGATATAGTGTTTTTGTCTTTAATCAATGTCAGTAATCAATGTCAGTCAATTTGTCAGTGTTTTTGAGATAAAATGTACATTTTTTGCCTCTTCCCAATTCAATATTCATGAGGGTAATCATCTACTTCTTAATGAAGTTTTCCAGGCAGGTTGATTCTGAACAGATACTTTACTAACAGAGATAAAGGCTACAGATTGTACATATATTTATAGTGTTTTACATTTTATGTATTTAATCATGACTGCCTCCCATAGTAAATGAGTAATGGTGTGTTCATGCTACCTGGGCTTCACCTGTATTGCGATTAGTGTTGGGGTATGAAGGCCCCTTGGGAACTATAACTTTGCACTGGCCAATCAGAGTGTTGGGCCTTAATGGGGAAGAAATAAGTCTGTACTGTATTTTTGTGAAGGATTCAACATTTGTTGAGCCCTCCTGGGAGCCTAGTTTTGAGTTTTAGAATCCAATATTCTTCTGGCTAACGTTGGTCTTTTGGTGTCCAGTTTGTCTGGAGGTCCAATAATTCCTAGTGCTTCAAGGTTTTTAATATTAAACAGGTGTTGTGCTAATCTAGTCCTGACTGTGTTCCTGGTCTCACCAGCACATTTTATGTCACAAATGTGATTACATTTACATTTAGTCATTTAGCAGAAACTCTTATCCAACCAGTATACACCAGTTTACATTTCTTTTACAGACACTTATACATTTTATACACTATCCATTTATACCACAGGATATTTACTGAGCGTGCCTGGGTTCAGTACTTTGCCCCTGAAAGGTTTTACCTTTCCTAAGGCTACAACAGCAGTGCCCAAACTGGGAATCAAACCCACAACCTCTGAACTGGAAGCACAGCTCATTAACCATTATACTGCACTATTACAGATTACACAGCACAACATATTTACAGCTTCTTCTGATATATTTTAATTGTCTGTTTGATTAGGTGAGTCTTGTTTATTCTTTACAGTCCTGGCTTATTTGTAAAATGCCAGGCCTTGTGTGAGTAGTGTGTTGAATTCTTGGAGTTTGCCACTTACTAGATGGCTTTTAGATTTTGAGAATAGGGAGGATGGTTTATGTTGTGTCTTGTTTTGTAGCCAAAACATTCTGCCTGACCTGTCTCAGGAAAGATCTGGAACAACATTTTGGTTTAAAGGATGTAAAGAAGGTTTAAAAAAACTGAAGACATTCACTTTGACAAAGGAAGAATTTATTTTAAAAGCACAGATTAGTGAAACACTCTCCACTCTCCCCTTACCAGGTGCCACTTTTATGTGCTTGGAACCATTTAATGACACCTGGTTATAATCAATTATTCACAGGCCATTTTTGCTCACTGGTAACAATGAACAAATTAAGCATGAGCAAAATACCAATGGTAACACCAGGGAAGGGCCACTCCTTCACAAAGGAGTTAAAGAGGATTTGGTGGCTTCTTCAGCAGTTAGCATCTGTGTACAGTTTCTCTTAAATCGGATCAACTCGGATTTGATCAGGTCTTTGAAGGTGTACTTTGGGTGGAGATTGTTTTTGTGGAATAATGCATGTGCGTCTGTGTCTTAAGTGTCAAAGTTTAAAATAAACTTTGGTGTCTAAATTTTGGTCCTTTGCAAGCAGTTGTGACAAAAATGTAGTTGTTGATTATATGCTGCATTTATCTGTGATGGATCTGTGGTGTGTGTTCAGGATCTGTATGAATTGTTTGAAGTTAGGGTGAGTGTTAGTGTTGACGTTTAGGGTTGTGTTAGTGTTGATGTCGGTTTAAGGTTGAAGGTTAATGGTAGTGTTAGCATTAAGTTGTGAGGACCTCCAATGAAAGAAAAGTTTGCACTGACACATTCACCATTATATGCACTTTTAGAAGCAGGCATATAAAGGTGGACCACATAATAAACAACCAAATCTACAATAAAACAACAATTACATTTTATTGCATACACCACATTGCTTGGTTCCAACTTTAGTTTTTGTGAGATCAAACCCCATTTCCCCTCTCTTCTATTGTACAGATAGGGTAACTGTAGAAAGTGAACATATACTTTTGAATATTTTATTTGCTATTGACCTAGATGAAACCTATATGTTTCTTAAATGTATATTTCTGTTATATGTAGATATGATTCTAAACCTGCGGCAATGGTGAAACCCTGGATTATGATTCCTGAAAGTCACTTTTGAACCCACTTTTGGATTGAATGTCTTTATTTTTACATGAGTATAAAGTGATAAAAGAATCAGTCTACTTTACTTTAGCTTTCCCCTCTGAGCTGGAGCTGGGGAAATTGAAACGTAGGCCTGTGCTCCAGTCCAGATCTGAAAAATCTGAATTAGGGTTAGAACCCATGTTAGGGTTTGGGCCCAAGCAGGGGTCAGGGTTAGGATAGGGATGGAGGTTACCATTAGGGTTGGGGTTGGCGTTCAGACCCAAACTATGATCTGGTCTAAACAAGGATCATGTTTAGGAGACAGGTTATGGTTAGGGTTATGATTTAGGTAACAATTAATTTTAGGGGCTTGGAGTAGGGTTTGCGTTAGGTTCAGGATTAAGGTTAGTAGTATGATTAGCGTTAATGGTCTAAGGGTTACCTGTAGTGTCAGAGTCAGGGTTGAGGTTGGGCTTGTCATTTGTGTTGAGTTTCCTGATCCAGTTTTTATCCTCTGTTTGTCTTTCTTCAGGTGTGTAGTAAATACTTGTTTTGAGATCCAATATTTTTAGTTCCCCAAGTCTGTGGTGGAGCAAATGAGCCACTAAGTGTGTTTTAGTTTCCCTCAGATTTCTGATATTATGTGTGTGTTGTGCTAATCTACTTCTCATTGTGTCGCCTGTCTCTCTTACATATTTTATGTCTCAGTGATTACGCTGTATGACATGCATGCAATTGTGTCAGTTGTTGCTTTTTTGTACAATACCGGGCCTTGTGTGGGTATTGTGATGATTGCTGGTAGTTTGCTACCTTCAAGTTTTTGCTCTTCTTGTAGGCTGAGATGATTTTGTGTTCTTGAATCTAATTGGTGTTCTGAAGGATTCTTGTGAGATTATTTGTGTGTTTTATTTCCCCGTTTTCTGCTTGAATGAATGCTAAGTAGTGATAAGCAGAATGAATTTCCTTCTGTCCTGTTGTTTTGTGGGCAGAGAGGGTTTCCAGACGGGTCTAAGGAAGTTTGTGGAATACCCTCTTGGTTTCAGCGCCTTGAAGATCCTGTGGAACTTGAGCAACTGAGATTTAATTAAACCTTTGAAGGTGTGTTTAGGGTGGAAGATGCTTTTGTATAGGAGTGTCTACTATGTGTGTTTGGGGAAAAGAGGGTCCCTTGTATGCGGTTGTGTCTAGAATCTGTGTGTTGTGTGTTTGGAGTATTTAACTGATGGATTCATGGTGTGTTTTGAGGATCTATCCTCCTATCTATACTCTATAACCAATGCTGTTTAACTTATTTCGAAGTGCAAGCCAGTGTGATCAAAAGTGTCGCTACTGAAATAAGGTGTGTTATAAGCTCCAACCACATGCAGCCCACAAAGTCATTAAAGTAATAAACTGATTGTATCAGTCCAAAGGGAAATTGAAAGTAACTTTGTAAAAAGGATTAAAAACAACTGAGTAAAATTGGCTTGGTAAAATCAATCTTTTTAAAAACACATACAAGTGGCAATCCTTCCATTTTCTTCTCTCCTTTTCAACTGCCACTTTTATAGGCTGCAAAGTCCCCCCTGGGCACTGAACCATAGCCCCTCCCAGAGCCAGCTACAGCTCCCCATCCAATTAAGGGGTATTCAGCTGCTCCCAGTTTAGGGCCCCACTGCTCTGTCTGGGCTTTCACCGATCCAACTTAAGCCCCACCTGGACCTTCATTTGGACATGTACACCAATGCAGTCCTTTCTTATGGAGGTTGGTTTGTTCAAAATATCTCCCCAAGTCCATTAAAAACTCAGCATAAAACAAATTTAAAAGCCTTCTAAAAGTGGGTCAAACAAAACAGATAGGGGCTTAAATCTCATTTCTGACAGCAAATTTAAAAAGGGTAAAATAAGCTTGTTAAAAATCAATAATTAATTTTAAAAACACATACAAGTGGCAGTCCTTCCATTTTCCTCTCTCCTTTTCAACTGCCACTTTTATAGGCTGCAAGGCCAATTAACCAGATACAATTAACAATAGTAAAGATTTAGGGAAGGGCCGCTCCTTCACAAACCTTTGCACTCAAATGTCAATTCACTGACAAAGGAGTAAAGAGAAGGGAGCAAAAGAAGGAACAAAATGGAGTTAAATATCACAGTAAGTACAGTGGAGTGTGATGGGATTGGAGAGAAGCTAAAGAGAACTGTGAGAAGGCATGGCATTATAGAGGTATGACCCCAGTAAGAAGCTTCATTCACTACCAAAAATACATCATCTGTTACCAGATGAAATGCTATACTTTTCATACTTTTGAAGTTTTAGTTTAATGTAAGTATAATGTAGATGTAGTATTTTCCCTTAAAATAAATAAATAATGACAATGCTGTGACCCTTAACAATGTACATGAATATGTTTGTGAATTAAGCATCTTACTGAGATTATACCTCTATATTCCCATTCCTCCTCCGGCCCTGTTTATCCTCTCTCCAATTCTACACCCTTGGCTGTCATGTAATCTCAGGTCTCTATTCAACAGTAACGTTCTCCAACAAAGGACTGCACACAAACTACACAGCAGACTGTGATATAAAGTAACCTTTGCACTCAAAAGCCTTGTCAAATTGTTGTTCAGTAGCTGGGTTTGTTGTTTGTATTGTGGTTTGGGCCTGTGTCACTGTTTTTCAGAACTTTATAATAGCTCAGTAGAGGTCCTGCACTGAACCGGTTTGCACTTTTTAACTAGAACAATGAATGCCTGACAAGCTTCTGAACTGGTTTAATTTAAAGTGCTTCACTTTCACTCACAAACCATAACTTCATAAACGAAAGCTTTTACTCTCATAAAGTTGTTGTGACACCTGTTTACATGAGATTCTACATATGCACAGAGGGTTACAATTTTGCATTTGCAGAGGTACAAATGCATGAAATGAGAGTGTATGAAATTTTTGTACTTTGTTGTGAGTTTTCAACTTTTCCTGACTGCTTCATTTCTGGATGTAGTCACATGATTGGATATCAGTTTAATCTGCCATCTTTATATGACTAGTTCTATTCTAAATATTGTCTTATTTGTGCAAAGTTATGTTATTGCAATGGCTTTACATCTAGATCAACCTAAACAGTTAATGGACCATGACTGCTGGAGACCAGAACATATTTGTAGAAGACATTCTTCTAGCCTTTTATAAGGGATCAGTGCTTATTTGAAATAATAATTAATTGAAAGTTTTACTTTATTTATTAATCACTAGGTTCCATTTGAAACATTTTGTAAGAAACAGACTACATGGTACTCGTATAACAGCCTATATCCTGTAGTTATGAAAACTTGTCAAATTAGAAATGAGACAGATATGACAATTATGACCTTTGAGAATAAATTCTGTGTTTGTCAAATCAATCACTTTCCCTGGGAAGTACAGCTGTCAAACCATTCACATTTACAAGTGGTGACATACCTATGCAGCAATTACATCACATTATATTGCAGTCATTGCAGAATTTTATGAGGGAGAATGTAAGTGCATCATGTCATCAGGTATATGAGCAATAGGGCCATACCTGGTTTACAGCATTCCCAGACTAATGGGAACATAATGGGTACATATGTAACATCCCTAAAGCACTAAAGCACATGCTATTTAAGTACCAGAAATCAACAAAAATCCTGAGTTCTAACAATGTATTCATATGAAAATATAACCATCAATATTGTAACCAAAACTAAAATAAAATGGTACAGACAGGCATCAGACTGAGCAGGGAGGGGGTAGTTAGTTGTTTTGTGGTAACAGAACAGAGACATTTGATTGGGATGTTGTGTTTGTAGACTGACATGAGGTACAATGGAGCAGATCGATTCACTGCCCTGTAGGCTGGCAACAAGTTTTTAAACTTACATTTGTATTTAATATTTACATTTAACACTTATATTTACACAATATATTATTTTATAATTTGCATTAATTCAGAACATTACTCTTGGAAAAGATATTGCATGAATTGTCTGTAAATGTTTGAAAAAGTGACAGTTGAAAATTGTAGTGCATTTTTTACATGCTAAAATGGCAATGCTAAATGTGCAAAGATGCACGATTACAGAATGTGCAACATTTTACAAACGGCACCCCCATATCATCGTTTCATATGTAAAGTGATGCATTTTAAAGTAGAAAAATGGCTGCAGCAAGCCTTGATCAACAGGCCTCGTAGGTGATGTCTAAATGGCAGTCTTTTTTGAAAAGTTAGTGGTGTAAGGATGTTTGATAATGTTAGATGTTAGATAACTAGGGAGACACCTAATGTGCACACACACACAAACAAGGGGAGCAAATTTTTGAGGAGTGTAACTGATGTCAAACAGTGCTCATGGTGCGCACACACACACACACACACACACACAGATGAGCACAGTTTTGATTGTTGAATCAAGCACAAATTTTTTTTTTTTTTTTTCAGATTTCAATGACTCATTTTTATAGACAATTGATAACTGATTGTCATACCAAAAAGAATGTGTGAATTAGTGGTGAGTGGAGCTACTTTATTTGGCATTTGCAGTTCAATAATGTCTACCATGACACTGTGCTGGTCCACACTCCCAAGAGGATGCTGACGGAAGAACTTGCATTTCCTACATTTAAAAAAACAGAGTTCTATCACAAACATTTCTATCATTATAATTGCATATCATTTAAATGTAATAAGCCTAAATGTAAATTGATTGTTTTGGTAGCTATGCTGTGTTTCAAGATGTCTAGTTTTTTATATTTATTGTCTGTAGTATAAGATTTATGCATTGATGAGGGGCATGAGAGATTACTCCTAAAGTTACTGCTCTCTCTGTGGTACTGATCATGAGAGTTACTGCTCTCTCTGTGATACTGAGCATGAGAGATTACTCCTAAAGTTACTGCTCGCTCTGTGGTACTGATCATGAGAGTTACTGCTCTCTCTGTGATACTGAGCATGAGAGATTACTCCTAAAGTTACTGCTCTCTCTGTGGTACTGATCATGAGAGTTACTGCTCTCTCTGTGATACTGATCATGAGAGATTACTCCTAAAGTTACTGCTCTCTCTGTGATACTGATCATGAGAGTTACTGCTCTCTCTGTGATACTGAGCATGAGAGATTACTCCTAAAGTTACTGCTCTCTCTGTGGTACTGATCATGAGAGATACTGCTCTCTCTGTGATACTGAGCATGAGAGATTACTCCTAAAGTTACTGATCTCTCTGTGATACTGATCATGAGCGATTACTCCTAAAGTTACTCCTCTTACTGTAACACTGATCATGAGAGTTACTGCTCTCTCTGTGATACAGATCATGATACTGATCATTACTCCTAAAGTTACTGCTCTCTCTGTGATACTGATCACTGACTCTAAAAGTTACTGCTCTCTCTGTGGTACTGATCATGAGAGTTACTGCTCTCTCTGTGATACTGATCATGGAGATTACTCCTAAAGTTACTGCTCTCTCTGTGATACTGATCATGAATGATTACTTTTTTTTGTACTTTAAAAAAAAAACTACTCAAAATAACAAGACTGCTTTGTATTCTGATTCATTTTAGGTGCGATTTTGTGTAGTCTTTTTTTGATTTGCATTTGTAATAAAACACATTTTTTGTGTTTACAGGTCTGCTCATCTGGGTTAGAACCCTCTCAGACCTCTGGGGAAAATTACTTTGGTACAGTAAGTGGTGTAGGAAGCAGTCTACCTGCTTGATCAAAGAGAACTTGAATAATTTAGAACAGTGACACAGGACGAATGTGCAGAAAAAGGTGTCATACTGTGGATGCAACATAAATCAGATGTTTTGACAGACAGTTGACATTAAAGATCCCATGGTGCTTTTTGAAATGCAGCTGGTGGATGAGATTAACTGGAAGCTCTGTCTCCATGTGCTGTGAGTTAGAGCTGCAGTAAGAGGATGAGGTTAACTGGAAGCTCTGTCTCCATGTGCTGTGAGTTAGAGCTGCAGTAAGAGAATGAGGTTCACTGGAAGCTCTGTCTCCATGTGCTGTGAGTTAGAGCTGTAGTAAGAGGATGAGGTTCACTGGAAGCTCTATCTCCATGTGCTGTGAGTTAGAGCTGCAGTAAGAGGATGTGGTTCACTGGAAGCTCTGTCTCCATGTGCTGTGAGTTAGAGCTGCAGTAAGAGAATGAGGTTCACTGGAAGCTCTGTCTCCATGTGCTGTGAGTTAGAGCTGCAGTAAGAGAATGAGGTTCACTGGAAGCTCTGTCTCCATGTGCTGTGAGTTAGAGCTGTAGTAAGAGGATGAGGTTAACTGGAAGCTCTGTCTCCATTTGCTGTGAGTTAGAGCTGCGGTAAGAGGATGAGGTTAACTGGAAGCTCTGTCTCCAGGTACTGTGAGTTTGAGCTGCAGTACGAGGGTGAGGTTAACTGGAAGCTCTGTCTCCATGTGCTGTGAGTTACAGCTGCAGTAAGAGGATGAGGTTAACTTCACTCTGTCTCCATGTTTTGTTTACAGGTTCCAGGTGGAGACAACATGGTCACCTGTACCCAGCTGTCTGTCAGTGAAGAGTGACAGATCAATGGACAAACCACCTTTATTGAAAGGAGAATGCACAGCTGATCCAAGGTAATTAATCAGGCTGATATTTACATTTCAGTTTCATTGTACCTCACTTACACTGTCCACAGTCTGGTGTAGGAGGGGCAGGGGGACAGCTATGAGTTTTGAAGGTTGCGCTAGGATGGGCAGGAACCAAAGCCTGTCACCTTAGAAAACCTTCATTATAATAAATCACGAGGAAACTTCATCATATTCTAAAATGTGTACGCTACAAAACTTTGAAGATTGTTTTAAAATTCTTAATCGTGTACACCACACTTAAGTGATTTATTGCATTGTAAACATGTTTTTTCTGTATTTGTCATCAATGTAATATTCACAGAATTTTTTCAGTTTTGAATGTGTACTTGCCATAGTGACCATTAAAGTCTTTTCTCAATGTGCTGTGAGTTAGAGCTGCAGTAAGAGGATGAAGGTAGTGAAGAGGATGTTTGGTTTACAGGTTCCAGGTGGAGAGAACATGGTCACCTGTACCCAGCTGTCTGTCATTGAAGAGTGACAGATCAATGGACAAACCACCTTTATTGAAAGGAGAATGCGCAGCTGATCCAAGGTAATTAACCAGGCTGATATTTACATTTCAGTTTCATTGTACCTCACTTTCACTGTCCACAGTCTGGTGTAGGAGGGTCAGGGGGACAGCTATGAGTTTTGAAGGCTGCGCTAGGATGGGCAGGAACCAAAACCTGACACCTTAGAAAACCTTCATTATAATAAATCACAAGGAAACTTCATTCAATGCTTCATTATATTCTAAAATGTGAACACAACAAAATGTTAAAGATGTTTTATAAATGTTAATTGTGTGCACTGCCCTTCAATAATTGAGGTCATTTTAAATAAGTTATTTCTGTTTTTGGCAAAAGGTAATATTGAGCAAATGCTTTCAGTTCTGAAAATATACTCATTATTGTGAATGTGAAAATCTGTGTCTCTATGTTCGGTCACCTGGATTGGTAGTAAGAGGATGAGGTTAACTGGAAGCTCTGTCTCCATGTGCTGTGAGTTAGAGCTGCAGTAAGAGGATGAGGGTAACTTCACTCTGTCTCCATGTTTTGTTTACAGGGTCCAGGTGGAGAGAGCAGGGTCACCTGTACCCAGCTATCTGTCAGTGAAGAGTGACAGATCAATGGACAAACCACCTTTATTGAAAGGAGAATGCACAGCTGATCCAAGGTAATTAACCAGGCTGATATTTACATTTCAGTTTCATTGTACCTCACTTTCACTGTCCACAGTCTGGTGTAGGAGGGTCAGGGGGACAGCTGAGTTTTGAAGGTTGCGCTAGGATGGGCAGGAACCAAAGCCTGACACCTTAGAAAACCTTCATTATAATAAATCACAAGGAAACGTCATTCAATGCTTCATTATATTCTAAAACGTGAACACAACAAAATGTTGAAGATGTTTTATAAATGTTAATTGTGTGCACTACCCTTCAATAATTCAGGTCATTTTAAATAAGTTATTTCTGTTTTTGGCAAAAGGTAATATTGAGCAAATGCTTTCAGTTCTGAAAATATACTCATCATTGTGAATGTGAAAATCTGTGTCTCTATGTTCGGTCACCTGGATTGGTAATAAGAGGATGAGGTTAACTGGAAGCCAGGCTCCATGTGCTGTGAGTTAGAGCTGTAGTAAGAGGATGAGGTTCACTGGAAGCTCTATCTCCATGTGCTGTGAGTTAGAGCTGCAGTAAGAGGATGTGGTTCACTGGAAGCTCTGTCTCCATGTGCTGTGAGTTAGAGTCGAGTAAGAGAATGAGGTTCACTGGAAGCTCTGTCTCCATGTGCTGTGAGTTAGAGCTGTAGTAAGAGGATGAGGTTCACTGGAAGCTATGTCTCCATGTGCTGTGAGTTAGAGCTGCAGTAAGAGGATGTGGTTAACTGGAAGCTCTGTCTCCATTTGCTGTGAGTTAGAGCTGCAGTAAGAGGATGAGGTTAACTGGAAGCTCTGTCTCCAGGTGCTGTGAGTTTGAGCTGCAGTACGAGGGTGAGGTTAACTGGAAGCTCTGCCTCCATGTGCTGTGAGTTAGAGCTGCAGTGAGAGGATGAGGTTAACTGGAAGCTCTGTCTCCATGTGCTGTGAGTTACAGCTGCAGTAAGAGGATGAGGTTAACTTCACTCTGTCTCCATGTTTTGTTTACAGGTTCCAGGTGGAGACAACATGGTCACCTGTACCCAGCTGTCTGTCAGTGAAGAGTGACAGATCAATGGACAAACCACCTTTATTGAAAGGAGAATGCGCAGCTGATCCAAGGTAATTAATCAGGCTGATATTTACATTTCAGTTTCATTGTACCTCACTTTCACTGTCCACAGTCTGGTGTAGGAGGGTCAGGGGGACAGCTATGAGTTTTGAAGGCTGCGCTAGGATGGGCAGGAACCAAAGCCTGACACCTTAGAAAACCTTCATTATAATAAATCACAAGGAAACTTCATTCAATACTTCATTATATTCTAAAATGTGAACACAACAAAATGTTAAAGATGTTTTATAAATGTTAATTGTGTGCACTGCCCTTCAATAATTGAGGTCATTTTAAATAAGTTATTTCTGTTTTTGGCAAAAGGTAATATTGAGCAAATGCTTTCAGTTCTGAAAATATACTCATTATTGTGAATGTGAAAATCTGTGTCTCTATGTTCGGTCACCTGGATTGGTAGTAAGAGGATGAGATTAACTGGAAGCCAGGCTCCATGTGCTGTGAGTTAGAGCTGCAGTAAGAGGATGAGGTGAACTGGAAGCTCTGTCTCCATGTGCTGTGAGTTAGAGCTGCAGTAAGAGGATGAGGTTAACTGGAAGCTCTGTCTCTATGTGCTATGAGTTAGAGCTGCAGTAAGAGGATGAGGTTAACTTCACTCTGTCTCCATGTTTTGTTTACAGGTTCCAGGTGGAGAGAACATGGTCACCTGTACCCAGCTGTCTGTCAGTGAAGAGTGACAGATCAATGGACAAACCACCTTTATTGAAAGGAGAATGCACAGCTGATCCAAGGTAATTAATCAGGCTGATATTTACATTTCAGTTTCATTGTACCTCACTTACACTGTCCACAGTCTGGTGTAGGAGGGGCAGGGGGACAGCTATGAGTTTTGAAGGCTGCGCTAGGGTGGGCAGGAACAAAAGCTTCACATCTTAGTAAACCTTAATTATAATAAATCACAAGGAAACTTCATCATATTCTAAAATGTGTACGCTACAAAACTTTGAAGATTGTTTGAAAATTCTTAATCGTGTACACCACACTTAAGTGATTTATTGCATTTTAAACATGTTTTTCTGTATTTGTCATCAATGTAATATTCACAGAATTTTTTCAGTTTTGAATGTGTATTTGCCATGGTGACCATTAAAGTCTTTTTCTCAATGTGCTGTGAGTTAGAGCTGCAGTAAGAGGATGAAGTTAGTGAAGAGGATGTTTGGTTTACAGGTTCCAGGTGGAGAAACATGGTCACCTGTACCCAGCTGTGTGTCAGTGAAGAGTGACAGATCAATGGACAAACCACCTTTATTGAAAGGAGAATGCACAGCTGATCCAAGGTAATTAACCAGGCTGATATTTTCATTTCAGTTTCATTGTACCTCACTTTCACTGTCCACAGTCTGGTGTCAGGAGGGCAGGGGACAGCTATGAGTTTTGAAGGTTGCGCTAGGATGGGCAGGAACCAAAGCCTCACACCTTAGAAAACCTTCTTTATAATGCATTACAAAGACGCTTCATTCAATGCTTCATATTTACACTGTCCTGTCCTGTTCACTCGTGACATTCAGGTGTTTTTGAGTGTTACCGTGTCACATTCAGGTGGGCTTTACCATGTAACATTCTGGTGTGTGTGGGAAGTGCCATTTCACTTTTAGGTGTCTGGCATTAATGGTATTCTGTCTTTACTCAGTCTAAACCTTAGTCCTGGGGTGGCTGGCTGTTTTTTCATTTTTACTCAGTTCCTTGTTTAGATTTTTGACCAAGAAAAGAAGGGTGTCCACATTTTCCTCCCTGTGTAGAATATCTAGGACTGCAGATTTTTCCAGATGTGCTGAAGACACTTTCAGATGTGCAGCTTGATGCTAATAATCTTGGAGTAGGTTACAGCATGTTGACAATTAATGTTTAACAAAACAAAATTAAATTTTGTGTACATACTGTCTTAATACAGTATGTACAAAACATGTATGAGACATTAAATGGGAAATAGTCATATTTCTGACATAAAATCACATTTCTGACTTAGCTGTATAGTGCATTAATTAATTTCTGTTTTGGGCATTGGCCAAGGTTTGGGTAGGGACATGTAAGGACATTCACTCTTCGTTGTCTCTCCAAATTCAAGTAATATTTGAAGAGTAAGTAATATTTGTAATATCTGCAGTTCAAATGCCCATGAAACATCACAGGATGCATTGCACTCAAGGCTGATGCGATATTCAGATATTCTTATTCCCTCTTAAAGTTTATTCTTGTTGTAATTAAAATAGATGTGACTAAATTTATTTTAACTATGGCAATGGGAGAGGTGGAGGGAGGAGCAAGCTGTTTGACTCCTCCCCTTGGACTGCTGTCAGTTCCTGGTCCCTTTTTCAGCCTGGAGAGAATGCAGGGGGTGCGTTCCAATACTCAAATTTCGTCTCCTCCTCTCCTCCACTACCACCTCATCTCCTCTGTGCCCCGGAAACTGATCTATGTGTCCTCCCTCCCTCCACTGTTCCAAAATCATAGGAGATGAGATTTAGCATCCTTTGGTCGTCTCCTCCAAATGAAGTATTCTACCGTGGAAGCAGTGGCAGTTCATTAATGCGGGCCGCTGGGGCGCCGCCCCCTCCAAATATCTAGAGAAGAAAGTCTATTTAAATATGTTAAACAAAAATTCATTACAGAATGCAAAATAATTATGAAATAAAAACAGCTTTCTCAGACAATGCTCCTGGTAGTCTGTCAGCACCTGTCAGCATTCATTAAAATTTGGTTCCAAATCGTATTTGGTTAATTTCTGTGTGAAGACATATACTTCCGGTTTGAAGGGCGCTGGTCAAATAAGAGGCTGCATTCCAATACTTTTTCTCATCTCCTCCTTTCCTCCCCTCCTTTCCTACCCCGGAAATATGCCAGAAATATGTGGAGGAAAGGAGGGGAGGAAACGAGTGGAGGAAAGGAGGAGATGAATGAAAATTGGAACAGCTAATCCGATTCGCCCGTCATCAAAGTCGAAGTCGGCTATTGATGAAGTCATAATTTTGACTGACTCTGAGGATACCAAAGCCAATCAAAATATTCTGTGGGATGGCCTTTTAACCTGACTGGTCGTGAGCACAATGATGTCACCCAGAAATGTGAAAAGACTTCCACAATAGGATACATCGATATATCCTCCGTTTGGAGGAAACGAGAAAGGAGAAAAGGAGGAGGCGATATTTTGCTTTGGAACAGTGGAGGAAAGCAGGACACATAATCAGCTTCTGGGGCACGGAGGAAAGGAGGGGAGGAAAGGAGGAGGCAAATTTGAGTATTGGAACGCAGCCAGAGTGTGGCTGCGTTCCAAGGCTGCGTTCCAATCCGAAATAAAATCCTCCTTTCACTTCTTCCCTCCAATCGAGTGAGCCCTCCAGTGACCAGTGGCGGTTCGGTGAGTTGGAAACAGGGGAAGCACAAACCTCACCTTTCTATCATTAATTTTAACCGGTTCAACCGGTTACTGTAATTATTTGTGTAGCACCTTTTGAGCAGGGTGCATCCCAAAGTGATTCGCATAGACAAGTAAATATAATTAATAAAATCGGTAATGATAAAATATGGTAAAACAGATCAATAAACCGACTAATGATAAATAAGTGTGAAGTGTAACAGGGTGTAAAATTACATAGTGTAACAGGGTGTAAAAATGTAGAGACAGGTAAAAAGATGAAGCAAAAAATAAAAATCAATATCAATATCAGAAGAATTAACCCAAAATTATGCTGCAATACATATAGGCAATTATACTGGTATGTTTAAATGGCGATTTAAAAACAATATGTGCACAACAGAAGATTCTATTACATTCTGTGTGGATGATTGACGCTAAGGGTAGCATAATTGTTACATTTCAAGATTCAGAAAATGTAGGTTATTCTTAACAAAATGCATGGCTACGGCAGCTATGCCTCCACCAGCTTATGAGAGCTTATGATTAAAACTTCATGGCCAAAACGTATGTTTTTTTGGACTACCAATGAACTTGATAAGCGGCTATTGAGTGTTGGTAATTTCCTTTGAATCCTTTAAATAACGACCACCACCAACAACTTTTTAACTAGTGGATTGTGTAATAAATCGGCAACGGAGGTCTTTGAACTTGGTTAACTTTGTTTTTAAATTTGCTAGTTCTTTTGTAGCAAGAGCATAATATTCAAATAAAGTTTAACATGTAGGTAAGCGAGCGAGCATTGCCGTGCATTCTGGGCAATATCAATGCTTGGAGGGATGATTTTTGTTGGTTCCGTTGGAGGGAGTGAAACCAAGGGCTTGAGCAAATGAAAATTCACCCTTGATAGATGTTTTTGGTCTTGTACCTCTGTCATTGTCCATAATGCTTTAGTGCTGACATTTTGAAATAGCAAACAGCAAAAGCAACACAAGGCATTACGTACACCACATCCAGCTAGCTCCGTTTGTCACAACAAGAGTGGGAGAAGCCCTGGGTGTAAGCTTGTCCTCGACCACTTGCCTGCTGCTGAATTTGTAAATCGGGTCTGTCCGTTCCAAGCTCCTCACAATTGCCTTGTGAAAGGGTGTTTTTGTAAGGAAATAGCCAAATTTTCTTTGATTTCCATCGTTCCATTTGAAGTTGCCAGTGGTGACTGACTTTAACCAGAAAGTCATTGAGAAATTTGCAGGCCAGAGGAAAGGAGGGCAAAATTTATGTTCAAGTAGTGCTACTACTCGCCAGTGTTTAGGCAACATTACAGTGTGTTGTGTTGTTTTTAGATTTTTTTTTTTTTTTGCTGAGCTTTGAAGTGCTGCTTCAGTTTGTTTGTCACCGGCCCCCCAAAACCACACCCCCCAAAAAAGTTTTATCACCAGCCGCCACTGCGCAGAAGTCTTTTCACATTTCTGGGTGACATCATTGTGCCCATGACCTGTCAGATTAAAAGACCATTCCACTGAATATTGCATCATCGGAAAAAGTTCTTGATCATGACAAGGGATTTACCAACACTTAATTATAAGTGCCAGAACAGTAAACAGTTATAGAATAATTTATATAGATTGGGAAACATTACTGTTTGCTTTTTCAGACATACCCACATTGACACGATATATACACATTTTTGAGGTGTGAATGGTAATTTTACCAATGTAAAATTGAGTGAGTTACTGTAGTGGCAGGTTTATTTATTTCTTTGTTCATATCTTTATATTAAATCATGAGCAGAACACAAGTAACTGACATTTGTATTTTAAGGCATAAAAAAGGCTGGCGGCATATGAGAAGCGTGATCGGCCAAGGTATCCTAGGAATCAGTCGAGGTTACTACTTCAATCAGAAGTTACTACTTCATCAATAGCTAACACCAACTTTGATGAGGGGAGAATCGGATTAGCTGTTCCAATTTTCGTTTCATCTCCTCCTTTCCTCCTCTCCTCCACTTGTTTCCTCCTCTCCTCTCCTACCCCATACTTCTGGGGTAAGAGACGAGGAGTAGTGGGGGAGTGGAGGAAAGGAGGAGATGAGCAAAAGTATTGGAACGCAGCCAGGGACTTGCACAGCAATGACCTCACAAACAGGCAGGCTCAGCTGCAGGTGATTTCCAATCAACTCAGGTGTGAGCACTTGCCTTCAATTAGGCTACTTATTTAAGCACAGCCTTGAAGGCTGAGAGGGAGACTGGGTTTTGAGTTTTGTTTGTGTAGTTTTCTTGCTGGCTGTGCTGTCTTTTTGTTGGACTTTGGACTTTGTACTTTTGAGTGTATTCTTTGTTTTGCTGTTTTCACCTGAAAAGGGGTAAATAAAAGGCCTTTGGCCAGTCTTTGGTTCAAGCTATGTGTTTTTTTCTTCCACCTACCACCCAGCTCAGTGGCCACACCTGCCACTGTGCCACACCACATTATAATTATAGAAAATATTATATATATACAGTATATATGTAGAATAATATTCTGTAACACAAGATATTCCATCATTAAGATAAAGTTTTAGACTTCCTTGCCCATTAATTATTCATATAATTGCCGTCATTGTTGATTCAGTAATGTTTCCGATAAGAACTATAGTGCCCTGTGGCACCACATGTGCAGTGAGATCCAGAAAATCAGAGCTTCTCATTGGTCAAAGCTAGTTTTTGCTGAATTTTTCACAGAGAAAAGCTGAATCCATGCAATCTTTCTCATCTTCAGTCTTACTGTCCAAGCGATTGTTAGGCCAAATTTCATGAGAATTGTGTGTGGGGAACTAATTGAAATCTGTTCAGCACTTGGCCATGCTCAATGCAATGCAGTGGATCTATGCATTTAGATTGTGAGTGAAACTAATTTCATGTTTTAGTGGTCGTATATTATTCCTTTTAATATTACAGACTGTCTTTGAGAAACGCAAGTACTTACACTGCTTGTTTTTGTTCCTTGGTTGTGACTTCAAAAAGTTTCTTTTACAGAAATATACTCATTGTTATCGTTATTTCCATTTGCTTTCTTTCTGTCAGTTACTTTTGTGGTCCAATGGTATTCCCTGTTTGCTCATACTAAACAGGGAAATATTAAGTCCTTCCCTGCATCTGAAACTCTTAAAAATTTCTGTGGGTATACATGACAGCTTAAAATACAATTGGTCATACTTTTAGGTAGGGGCTCCATCGCTAAGGAATGTATTTTCGCAAAAACATTTGAACTTGACTCTCTTATGATTCTTGTCCAACCAGATGATTGGAAATGAAAGGATTATCGGCAACGCCCATCCTTGACAGAGGTCTATTGTTTTCACTACAGTTCTTATCTGACTCATTACTTAAACAAGCTCATTTTGTAGCCTTCACAATAGCACATAAACTTTAGACAGTCTGCCTTTCGTGAGCATTTAAACATAAGAATTGTGTCATGTCACCACTGTGAGCATAGTGCTTAAAGAGACGGATACCTATTAGCCAGATAAGCACATAATGAAAACACATATACTGAATTTTTCAAAATGCTGAAACAGTACCATTTTCAAAATGTAGCACCGTGGTACTTTTTCAGTACTGGCATACCATGCAACACAAGTGCTAAAACCACCACCTTTCCCTGAAGAGCATACAGCATCCTATAATATTTAAGAAGGGTCTGGCTGCAGCCACTCCAGACCTCGGCACACAGGCCCCTCCTCAGAGAGGCCCTGCTGCATGTGGAGCCCTGCATCGGCTTGCTCAGGGGCAGGTGGCTCTCTCCTGCACACACCAGAGAGGGTGGTCGACATGTCTCTGGCCTGCATTATATTACACAGAAAAACAGGGTGCCATTTTAGGACTAAAACTGGTGTGTCAGTGTCACCACCTCCACCACACACTCATTAGTTTCTGTAAGGCTGGGGAGACCGTGGCTTCCTCCTCGTTCACACTTCTGTCAATGGGCCACACTTGTGTTTGTCTGATCATTTCTTTCTTTACCTCAATATAAACATTTCAGGATTATATTATTGCCTGAGAAATAATTCACCCCGCTTTAAGCTAGTTTGGTTTCCTCAGAGGAGCTCTGTGCAGAGGAAACAATTCCTAAAGCAGGATATGTAGATTTTTCAAAGAAGCAAGATTTTACACAAGCTTATTGGAAATGATAACAATAAAGTATTTATTTTTTCAGCAAGGCACAAACACATCTCATCATGTTTGGTGTAACATATTGACAACTTTAGTTCCCCTCATCTTAACACAAAGAACAAGCTCACAGCACAAGATCACACTTTAATTGCACTAATAAAAGCAACATTAGCAATATATACATAATTTTCCCCTCACAGTTATGAATCAGAGGGATTATCAAACACTAGGGTATTATCATATTGATAACCTTAAACATCAGGGATCCCAGCATCTGGTGTTAGGGTGTTATTTACAGTGCTGTTGATTACATCTACCTTTTAAATTAAAGGCACATGTAATCAAGTCTCATTATTAGGAACTGAGAATTATTTCATGTCTTTGTTTTAATTGTCATTGTGACATGAACAATTATACACAAATTATTCACTTACTGTTTTTTTCTGTGTGATTTCTGATTCTTCATCAACCTCTTTGCAGGGTCCAGCAGTCAGCAGAGTCCAGCTGTCTGGAAGAGAAGAGTCCAGAGAAGAGAGAGCAGTGCTTATATTTAACCCTCACAAAACAGGTGTGATATCCTTTAAATTAACTATCTTAACTAAGTTTACACTCACTGTATCATCACTCTGATGTGGTGTAACTCTGCACAAATTCAAATAGAGTGCTCAGATCAAAACCAGTGTCCACTGGGCCTCCGAGTGGCTCACAGGCTAAAGGTTTCGCTAAAGTATTCAGCATTCGCTGAGGGTGAGTGTTTGAATCGCTATTTTTAGCCATGGCCAGAGGCTCACATTGGCGAGGTAACAACTGGCGCAGCTTTGTCAGGGATAGTAGGTGTTAAATGGGATGTTCACTTACTACTTCAGATGACTCAAAATAGTTTGGCTGTGTTCGAGGTGGGAAAAACGGAAAAATTCACAAAATTAAAAAACAAAACTTCAGTGGTCACTTATTATTTCAGATACAGGCGAGTCGAAGCTGATTCGGTCTCTGGAGGTACTTCAGTAAGTAATGTATAAACACATAATAGAAAATAATTAATAATAACAGGAAACATCACAATAGAGAATAAGTAGGTAATCCAAAAAATAGCATCCTCTAACCCAGTGGTTTTCAAACTTTTTTATATCAGGGACCCCCTAAGATTAGAAGACCAAGGAAATAGAATTTGGTGTCAGGTGATGCAAGCGCCTCTGTTCTCACAATCGCTCAAACATATTTTTTATAAAGTTTGATAACATCATTCATGAATAAAGTGCACCACCATAAATGTACTTCGTCTGAAGTTAATCTATTAATAAAATCAGAAGCTGTCTTTCATGACATAAGACTCTCATGTGTTTATTTCAGTCTCTCTGATACAGCACTCCTCTTCATGTCTTTATTTCAGTCAATCGAGCACACTCTGATGAAGTTGAAGAAGGAGGAGTTGAAACAGTTTCAGAGCCATCTGAGTCAGGATTACCCAGAATGCACTGAGAGACAACAGGAGAACCTTGAGACCCGGCACATAGTTGAGAAGATGCTGGAGATCTATGGCAGTGAGAGGTCTTTAAATATCACACACCTGATCCTCTACCTGATGAAAAATGGTCAGAGAGATCTCACCAATTCCCTGAAGAGAGATGAGCATAAGAGTAAGAGTTCTCTCTCATTGCTAGTGTGTTTACTGTAGAATGCTGATTTACTGTGCTCTATTTACTCTGTCCACAT
Source organism: Albula goreensis (assembly GCA_022829145.1). NCBI lineage: Eukaryota > Metazoa > Chordata > Actinopteri > Albuliformes > Albulidae > Albula > Albula goreensis. Next base: position 38,242,260 of record CM040748.1, on the reverse strand, counting down.
GCTAAAATTAGCCAGGTTGTTCTGATATGCCTTCAAAGTGAGACATACTTGAATCACACATTAATTTTAGCAGTATTTAGAATGAAAAAATGGAAGATATACAAAACATTATCCATCTTATTTTCAAATAACCTGCTGTTTGCCTGAAAATGTGTGAAACACTAACAGATATGTGTAACATACAGAGCCCTAATTTAAGGATGTTAAATGTAGGTAAAAGTTGCTGTTAAAAAGATGAAATGACCTGTTTCATAATAAGCTTTGAGATGTTAATGGTTGGTGTTTAACCAGAGGAATGTAGCAATTTGAAGGTGTGACTTTGCAGTGGCCAATCTCACTGGCCTTCTCTTTTCTGATTTTTCCACCTCCTGGTTCCCACCTGAACTGACCTGATCAGCCCTACAGCAGCGACCATCTCCAGAGGACTCAGAACTGAACCCCAGCCTGCAGGACTTCTTCAAGCTTTCCCACATGCTTTTACTCCGTGAGTCACTCACTCAACCTGCTCCAACATCTGAAATGTTCAGCATTCAAAACATAAAAATCATAATGCACAACACCACCCACTGTCAATAACAGCATTTCTAATGCTTATAATATTATTATTTCTTAATATTGTATAACACACAATTTATGAATATTAATATGTTTGGTTCTTATGATCAGTGTGTATTCTACAGAACTAGTTGAACATGTCTGAAGATAATACAAATAATAGTGTCACCATTTTATTCTTTACTGTGTTACATTATTGGGTTTTTACCGTTCTTATTTTTCAGACCCATTTATTTTATATTCACTTTTTTCTGTAGAATAAAGAAACATAGAGAAAAGTGGGGAAAAAAGGAAAATACATTGAAAATGAAACACCAAAACACAAAACACTAAAACCAAAAATAAAATAATTAATGGATGCTGGTGGTAGCTACCCGGCTAGCAAGCTAACCTTAGCTTAAGCTCAGCTTTAGCTGAGAGGTTCTGTTCAATAACTACAGCAACATAATGATATAAATTATACAATACATTTAAACAGTACAAAATTCATAATGATAAATACAAAATTTACTTTATACATATAAATACAGGGGGTCCTCGACTTACGAGCGAGTTCCATTCCTACAATGTGTTGTAAGCCAATTTTCGACGTAAGTCGGAATTTGTACCTAAATTATACCTAAATTAACACCTTAAGTCACTCACACTGTAGACATAACACATGAAGGACATATAAAATACAGTAATTAAATGAAACTGTAATAAAAAAGAGAGAACAATTCATTACCTTTATTTCTGTGGTCGTATTTATGAACCAAACCACTTAGGTCGAAACTAGGTTTTTTAAGTAATTTATGGGAGTGCGTCGTAACCACGAAACGACGTAACTCGAGACCGTCCTAACCTGAGGACCTCCTGTATTAGAAAATAATGATTAATTCCTTTAAAATCAAAATATATAACATTCTTTAATGGTGTTCAAATCATGTATACCCACCACTGGAATGATATCAGCAGACCGGGGGGAGAGTTGGGGGGGTTAACTAATAGAAAGTCTGCCAGGGGGCACAAGGACATCCCAGCTGGGAGGGGGACACAATTGCTGTCATGGCAAGTGGAATCACTGTGCTCTCCATCACACATACCAATGCTGCTGACCATGAATTCCAAGGACAGAGCCTCACAGCAAACACAGAGAATCAGTGCCGAACCTGGGGTTGCTAGGCAGGTGTATTTGGCTTTGCACAGAAACCACTTTTCACTGATGCATGATGAAAAAGACACTGATCCAGTTCATATTTACAATCAATGTCAAATTTTATCATCTAATTTTAAAAAATCAATAAAACAAATTCATATTTTACGAATTAGTTTAAATGGTTTCATGTTTTCTCTTTCTCAGCTGGACGCATAATGAGAGCCCATCAGGAAATGAAATCTGATCTGAAGAAGAAGTCTGAATGCATATTTGAAGGTTTGGCACTGGAGAGCCACCCAACCCTCCTCAATGAGATCTATACAGAGCTCTACATCACAGAGGGGGGAGGTGGGGGGGTCAATAATGAACATGAGGTCAGACAGATTGAGACAGCATCAAAGAGACAAACCACACAGGAGACTGCAATCCACTGCAATGACATCTTTAAACCTTTACCTGGACAAGAGAAACACATCAGAACTGTGCTTACAAAGGGCATCGCTGGCATTGGGAAAACTGTCTCTGTGCAGAAGTTCATTCTGGACTGGGCAGAAGGAAAATCCAATCAGGACGTTAATTTAATCTTCACTCTTCCTTTCCGAGATCTAAACATAAAGAAGGAGAGAAAATTCAGTCTGATGAAACTCCTCCAGCTTTACTTTCCACAGTTTAAAGAGGTCGAAAGTGTTGAACATGATGAAGTCAAAGTTGTGTTCATCTTTGATGGTCTGGATGAGTGTCGACTTCCTCTAGATTTCCAGAACAATGAGATCTGCTCTGATGTAACAGAGTCAGCATCAGTGGACGTGCTGCTGACCAACCTCATTAAGGGGAATCTGCTTCCTTCTGCTCTCCTCTGGATCACCTCCCGACCAGCAGCAGCCAATCAGATCCCTCCTGAGTGTGTCCACCAGGTGACAGAAGTACGAGGGTTCAATGACCCACAGAAGGAGGAGTACTTCAGGAAGAGAATCAGAGATCAGAACCTGGCCAGCAGAATTATCTCACACATAAAATCATCCAAGAGTCTCTACATCATGTGTCACATTCCAGTCTTCTGCTGGATTTCTGCTACAGTTCTGGAGGCAATGTTGGGTAAAGCAGACAGTGGAGAACTGCCCAGAACTCTGACTGAAATGTACACACACTTCCTGCTCATTCAGACCAATGTGAAGAATCAGAAGTATCATGGCACCAATGAGACAAACCCAAAGAAGATCTCAGCATCAGATGCAGAAATGATCCTGAAACTGGGGAAGCTGGCTTTTCTACAGCTGGAAAAGGGCAATCTGATATTCTATGAAGAGGACCTGAGAGAGAGTGGCATTGATGTCAGTGAAGCTTCAGTGTACTCTGGGGTGTGCACAGAAATCTTTAAAGAGGAGTCTGGGTTGCATCAGGAGAAAGTCTACTGCTTTGTGCATCTGAGCATTCAGGAGTTTCTGGCTGCCTTGTTTGTGTTTCATTCATGTGTAAATGAAAACAGAAATGTACTCAGACCAGAAGAGTCAAGACCTAAAACTGACAGAATGCATCTGTCTGAGTTACACAGGAGTGCAGTGGATCAGGCCTTACAGAGTAAGAATGGACACCTGGACCTTTTCCTCCGATTCCTTCTGGGCCTCTCACTGGACTCCACTCAGAGTCTCTTTAGAGGACTACTGACACAGACAGGAAGTAAATCACTCAAACACTCTGTCAGAAAACTATTCACAGAAACAGGAAGTAGATCAGAGAGCATTGAAGAAACAGTCCAGTACGTTAAGCAGAAGATCAGAGAAGAGTCTTCAGCAGAGAGGACCATCAATCTGTTCCACTGTCTGAATGAACTGAATGACAACTCTCTAGTGGAGGAAATCCAGACTTCCTTGAGATCAGGAAGACTTTCTGATAAAAAGCTGGAACCACACCAATGCTCAGCTCTGGCCTTTGTGTTACTGATGTCAGAGGAGGCCCTGGATGAGTTTGACTTGAAGATGTACAACATATCAGCAGCAGGTCAGCAGAGACTGGTACCAGTAGTGAGGAACTGCAGGAAGGCCATGTAAGTACTGTTACATCATTCATAATGCAGATGATTAACACTGATATTTGCATAAACAGTTTATAATTGTGTAAGAATAAAGTGCATGAATCTAGATCTAGGAATAGAGGTAGGGGTTGGGGGGGGGGGGGCTGACAGGGGGTTGTGAGCTCACTGCATTACCTGCACAGCTTGGGCATGCTGTGATAGCACACCCCATCCCTGCTGTTCCCCAGTGTGCTGGTGCTTGGGATGTGGCTCACTCTGCCTACTGCAGAGGGGTTGGGTTTGACCTGGCCCAGCCATTTCCTGGCCCCTGTACAAACTCTGTTCTCTTCTAGGACCCTCCTGGTGTCAGATTTGAACTAAACACACCATGTTACAGCCCTGAGGTCCTATACGGCTTCCTTATAATGCTGCACAATGACCAGTTTGTTCTCCGTCTCATTGGTGATGGAGTGGTGAAATTCATTCTCATTGGTGGGCTCAGTGGTGAAATTACTGAGGGATTCTTAGCCTTCCCCTCTCTATGGAGGTTCCAGAACCTCTCCAGGGCATTAGCATTTTAAAGCTAACCTCAAAGTGAGGCCTGGAACCTTCACCTCCAAACAGGTCATGCTGGGCATTTTGGTCTCTGTCTGTGGAGGATGGGTGGGGTGTTGTACCATCCTTATTGTTCTGTCCACTGGCTCTGTCATTCATTTGGGAAATTTTCCGCCTGGGAAATTTGATCAAAGATCACTCGGACATTGTAGGTGATCACTCCAGTAATAGTGGAGTGCGCGAACTTGACTACTTGGTTGAAGTCTCTCGTCAAATGGATGTTTTAGAACACAACTGGTAGGCTAAATAGTTGGCTACAGTATGAAACATTGATTTGACTGCATGCCGAATTTAAATATGATTATCAAACCTACTTTACTGCTGTCTCATATGACCGTCTATGATTGAGTTTACTTTGTAAAGGTACCAGAGTCAGACATGAAAGCGCCATTTTGAGTCCCTACAGATTCACAATTCTAGCTCTGTGGTAACCCCTCATCACTCCATGTGGGACACAGCAAAATATTTTACTCGCAGTTACATTTATCCTAGTTACATAGATTCATGTTATGGAACTTGACACAACTAGGGACAACTGAAGTCAACATAGGCTATGTGTCAGTAGACTAAATTATGACGACTGCAAGATTATAAAGCGAGACCTGTACAAGTGTGTACAAACTCAATGCAAGGTTTTTAAGAAAACCTGACATCGCCAACTGCCAAGTTGATTGGCAGTTTGGCTCAAACAAGCATAAGAGACTCAGCAGAGAAGCTTTTCTGCCAGAGATTGAGAGGGAAGCTATGTACCAGCTACCAAGCAAACTTATTCTATTGGCGAGGTACTAGCTCGGCTACCCACAAGGTACATGTTGAATATTCTGTTCTGTTTTACACCAAATTGGTTACTTTGACAGATGAAACTTGAATTTGGAAGCCATTTGTGGTTTGTGAAGTTGAGCAACACAAACCGCGCACAGCCATAAGCTAGTGGTACCTCTGCAACGCAGCGCTTCATTGTTATATCCTCACAATAGTTTTGGCGTGAATGTGTCGCAGCCTGTTCTCTGTGGAGGGATGACAGCTGAGCACACTGACACAGAACCTGGTAAATGCTGGACTGTGATGCCAGTACAGGAGCAGGAGATGCCAGGGCCAGTTTCTAGCTGTTGCAGCTTTGGTTGTAAATCAGCGCATTATTCATTTTTCAAAGAAAACAGATGAACATGGTCTAAGATTCACAAAGTGCAATAAAATAATTTTTTTGTTGTTAATTTGTATTGTTTTATTGTTTCCTGAATCAGATAATTGTGATTAATAATTGTAATCATAATATTTAGCAAAATAATTTGGATTATAATTTTAACCATAATCATTCAGCTCTGAAGTTCAGGCCAATAAGTTGAACAGAAGCAACTGTGAATGTTCTGGAATGCAGACCTGATTGTAAACAAGCTCTGGAACTGACTGAAGCCTGAAAACAGGGAAAGCAGATTGTAGTAGCCTACAGTCTACAAACTACTAGTCAATTAACCTTTTTGTTTCTTATCTGAGCGCTTTTGCGCTGAGAGCTGAGCGATTTTAGTTTCCTGCTAATGGCTCATTGATGTGCACTGTTTTGACATTGGTGTTCCTACGTTGGGGTTTTTTGGTAAAGTTCATAAAACCAGTAACTATCAAAATGTTTGGTCACGGATCATTGAGAAATGATCACCATCAGAACAGACACACTGCACTGCTGATCAGATCAAACTAAAAACTCCCTTGCCTTCCTGTGACTACTCCTGTGAACCTTTAGCTGTGTGGTAATTTCTGCTTTTTTACTCTCATTGGAAGGAAATATAAACTTCTCACAACTTGTCAAGCTAACTCACTCTTCACTCTAAAGGCTGGAATTTGCTTTATTAATGAAATACAGTTTAAAAGGATCTGATAACTCCATCCTTAGCCCTGCTGTCCACACTTGGCTCAGGGGCATGAGTAGGGCCATGAGAGAGGCTTAAAGCCCAGATTTAGCCTGAAAAAGACTGTGGAAAAGGTAGCTGGGCCATTAGCCCCAAATTCTGACAGAACTGAATAGAAGAAAAGGGGCTATTTGGGTCAGAACCACAGCTGTAGAACTGTCAGACTTGAGCAGGACATCTTATTCTCAGGTGTAAAGGGCTGCAGTTGGAGAGTATAGCACAGACATCTTCCACAGAGCACTGTAGATCTTACAATTCTCAATATCACCCTTTATCAGTGAGCACTATCAATACTACATTTAAGATATTAAGTGTTAAATATGAACACATCACCTCTTTCTTTCAGACTCAGCAGCTGTGTTCATACAGAGGAGTCCTGTGAAATTGTGGCCTCAGCTCTCCAGTCATCAAACTCACCCCTGAGAGAGCTGGACCTCAGCTACAATAACCTGGGAGATTCAGGAGTGAAGCTGCTATGTGCTGGACTGAAGAGTCCAAACTGTAAACTACAGACACTGTACCTCAGCTACAGTAACCTGGGAGATTCAGGAGTGAAGCTGCTCTGCACTGGGCTGAAGAGTTCAAACTGTAAACTACAGACACTGGGGTGAGTATTGCTGTGTACTTTGTGACCTTTAGTAAATAGAATTAGTGACTGTGGCTCCAAACAGAGAATTGTTGAACAGCTCCTTCTTTCAGTTTACGCTTCTCTCTCCCAGCTGTCCTTCCTTTGTCCACTGTGACACAGTGGCAGGTGTGGCCACTGTGCGGAGTGGTGAGTGGAGGAAAACACAACAAAGGTTGAACCAAAAAAAAAGGCCAAAGGCCATTTATTTACCCCTTGTAGGAGAAAAGGAAAACAACACAAAGGGTCTTAACATAAAATAAGATCAAAAACACAAAATCAGCACAGCCATCCCAAACACAAAAGTCAAAATGATCAAAAGGTCCATGCAGCCTCTCGGGCTGTGCTTAAATAGAAGGCCTAATTGGAGGCAAGTGCTCACAGCTGAGTTGATTAGGAATCACTCTCAGGTGAGCCTGCCTGTTCGCGAGGCCTCTGCTGTTTCAGCTCCAGTTCCTCTTCAGACTGAGGGAGGGAACCAGGAGACTGACAGCAGTACTGTGGGAGGAGCTGAGGCACTTGCTCCTCCCTCCACCTCTCCCGGCGCCACACCACATTGATCCTATCTCTCTCTTCTTTCTACTCTATCACAGCAAAGTAAAGCAGGATAAAACCCCATGAGTCTTAGGGTTGCCAGCTGTGTGGTTCCTGACCAGAATTATCTTGTGTTGAAGTTCAGTGTGAAAGTGGGATTATGTGTGTGTTCTATCCATAGACTAGTGTTGAGACAGCAACATGAATTTTGTGGTTATTTACCCTGTTCCCTTCTTTTATGGCACCTTGCCATGCAGCCAGACATGGTGTGTGCGCACATGTGTGTGTTTGTGTGTGTGCACGTGTGTGTGTGTGTGTGTGTTTGAGCAAGTGAACAGGTTTACTTAACCTATCCTGGAGTTACTCGTTCGAACACCTGCAGAGCCTGCAGCATGTAGGTAGGAGATAGTTTGTCGGACGTGGCGTGCCCTTTTCTTGGTGATCGCATCAGCACTGAAGCTCTAATAATTTGCATAGCTTTACATGGGGAGAGGGAGAGTAGACCCTGATTAGATAGGTATTCTATCATTCCCTGATGAGTATCTTCGTGAATTTTCCCATTTTCTGAGCAATCAATAATTAACTTGATCAACATTCTCCAGGCTCATATTTCAAACATTAGGCTACACATCATTTCAAGGTGCTTTATTGGCATGACATGGGCTGTGTTGCCAAAGCAAATGGTACAGTTTACACAATAACAGAACAATTAACACAATTAATAACGGGGAAAAAAAGGAACAAACATGAATGCATACAATGAATGACTACTGAATAATTAACATTTTTACATTTATTATATTCCTGCACTGGTGACAGTTTGTTACATACAGAGCAGCCAGGGAGGCTGTGTGTCCTTCACCCAGTAAGATTGGTAATTGTCTCTCCCCAGGAGTGTTTCAAAATTTGGATATATTCTTTTAAATTTTTCAAAGAAGTCTGTGAATTTTTGTGTAATTTGTGCAGTATAGGAGGAAGTGTAGCTCTGTCTCAGCCTCACCTGTCTCACAGTGATCATATATCCTCTCCTCAATGGCCAGGCTGTGATTACTTAGTCTGTATTTGGTTTGGATCTGTCTCTGCTTCATATCTCTGACAGTGGAGAGATATTCTGCCAGTTTGTAATTTCTGTTAAACGTAGTGAAGCAATTTAATTTGTTTTGTGGTTTTGTCGTTTTCTTCCAATGTTCCAAATAAGAATCTTTTATTTGATTTATTAATTGGCTGATTTTAATTGAAGCAGTGCTGGTCTGAAACATGTCATAGTTAGTATTGTTAGTTGTTATTTGGTTTGTTAGTTTAATGGCCAGCTGACTGAGAGGACTTCTATTTGGGCTTAGCTCTTCGGATAGGAAGGCCTTATATTGGAGGGAATTTGGTTCACTTGTTTTTAGATGAATTCAGAATTTTAATGCTCTTTTGTGAATGTTAATAATCAAAGGGTAACGGCTTAATTCTGCCCTGCATGCATTGTTTGGTGTGTTTCGGTGGACCTGGAGTATATTTTTGTAAAATTCAGCATGCAGGATTTCCACTTTCTGTCCCATTGTGAGTAGTCTGGAAGGCTAAGTGGACCATGTGCTAATTGCACAATTGGCTGTAAAATGCTGTCAATTATTTTTAACCAGATTTTTACAGGTAATTTAATGTTGTTTATTAAAATTTTTATGGCATAGAATGCTCTTTTGGCTTTGTGTATTAGTGCATTCACTGGTAAGTTGAAGCTCCCCGATGCATTGATTTTCAGACCAAGGTATGTGTAATTTGTGGTATTTTTGTGGTATTTTTTCTGAGACCTGGCCTTTTTCTACAATATCATTATTTTGGACTTTTTTAAGTTTGCTGCCAGGGCCCAGGACTGGCAGATGTTTTCTAACATGGCCAGGTTCTGCTGTAGCCCTTGTTCTGTAGGCAAAAGCAGAACCAGGTCATCTGCATATAATAAAAATGTAATTTCTGTGTCATGTACAGTAAGTCCAGGAGCTGCAGAATATTCCAACATTGTGGCCAATTTATTAATGTAAATGTTAAATAACGTTGGACCCTGTCCAACGCTGCAACCCTGTCTCACCCCACGGCCCTGAGTGAAGAATTCTGTTCTTTGATTGTCAATTTTCCTGCACATTTGTTTTGTAAATACACTGATTTAATGATGTCATATACTTTACCCCCATACCAGTTTGAAGTATTTTAATTTAATCTCTGGTGCCAAATAGAATCAAATGCTTTTATAAAGTCAATGAAGCATGCAAAGATTTTTCCTTTGTTAATTTGGTGAACATGTTTATCTATGAGGGTGTATAGGGTGTAAATATGATCTGTTGTGCAATGTTTTGGGAGGAATCCAATTTGACTCTCACTCAAGATGCTGTGCTTGGTAGGGAATGTATAATTCTTGAATTAAGGATGCTACAAAATAATATTCCCCAGATTACTGTTTACACAGATGCCTCGGTAATTATTGGGGTCTAATTTATCTCCACTCTTATAAATTGGGGATATAAGCCCTTGGTTCCAGGTGTCAGGGAAACAGCCAGTACTTAGTGATAGACTGAATAATTTCAGTAGGGCCTCTTGTATTAACTGGTTACTGTATTTCAGCATCTCATCATTTATGTTGTCAAAACCACAAAACTCTCTTGGTTTTAGTGTTCTGAGATGCTCAGTTAATTCTTGCATTGGGATTGGTGTGTCTGTTGGGTTTTGGTTGTCTTTGATCGATTGTTCAAGCAATGCGAGTTTGTCTTTTTTTTTCAATTTGTTCTTTTGTTAATTTGTTTTGCGCAGTGTCCATATGCAAGTTTTCAAAATATTGTTTCCAAAATGAACCATTTTTTAAAGTTAATGCAGGTTATTGTGCCAAAATGGAATTATTCCACATTTCCCAGAATTAGTTCTGATCAATAGATTTTTCAATGTCAGTGAGAGTTTTGTTAATGTGGTTCTCTTTGTTCTGTTTCAGAGTATTTTTGTATTGTTTTAATGTTTCACAGTACTCCAAGCGTAAATCTGGGTTTTGGTGCTGGTGATGTTTTTGATTAGACAGTTTCCATAACTTTTTCCGAATTAAGTTAAATTCATCATCAAACAATTTCCATTTATATTTGTTGTTTGGGTTGCAATTCTTGTGATTTCAGGTGAGTTAAGAGCTTTGCCAAATTCCTGTACACTGTTTGGAGCCCATCTGTATGTGTGTTTTTGATCGTACAGCTTACTGGGTTGTGTCTGTATGTTGTCTGGCTCATTTGTTCTGTTTATATATACAATGATTTAACTGTGGTCTGATAGGGAGGTTTGTTGCCTGACAGTGAATGCATTTATGGAGGAGGGGTCCACATCTGTAATGGCATAATCTACCACACTGTTCCCAAGAGCTGAGCTGTAAGTGAACCTTCCAAAGGAGTCCCCTCTGATCCTACCATTAATGATATACAGACCCAAGGTTTGACAGAGAGACACTACCTGTCTACCATTTTCATTAATTACATTGTCATGGCTGTTTGTGGTTTTTATGATTGGAGTGTGGTACATAGGAGATTGGCCAAAGATGTGTTTGTTTCCTTCAGTGGTGAGGAAGTCAGGGAGAGTGTCCTGGCGTTTAGGTCTCCACAGAGCAGCACACTTCCCTGGGCCTGGAAGTGGCAGATGTCTGTGTGCAGATCATTAAAAATGGATGCTTTGAAATAGGGAGAATCCAATTGGGGGGGGAGGGAAGATTGCACATAGGAACATATCTTTTTTCAGATGGAAAGATTTTTTTATTGGTTTTTAAGGTAAGTCTCACCTGTTTTTACTGGGTCAATGAATGTATTTATTTCTGCCTTGTACCACACAATAATTCCTCCAGAATCTCTGCCATGATATATACATGCGTATGTTTAAGAGAAGGGAGGATTATCTCTCTAAAGTTGGGTGGGCATTCTGTGGACACATCAACACGACACCAGGTTTCACTGAGTATCACAATATCGACATTTTCTAAACTATTTACAAATTCAGGATCTATGCTCTTCAGACCAAGTGATGAGGACCACAGACCCTGGATGTTCCAGCTACAGATTTTCAGAGTCAGAATGTAAATATAAATGTATGGAAAAATGAAATAAACTACAAATATGAAACCATATATGTAATTGATTTACAAAGGATTTGCTTAAGATTGAACATGTACATTGTATACTCTTAATTATAATAATTATTATATTGCACAGGGGGTCCTTGGGTTACGACGGTCTCGAGTTACGTCGTTTCATGGTTACGACGCACTCCCATAAAATACTTAAAAAACCTAGTTGCAGGTTGTGTGTGCTGGGCTGCAGCACAGCTGAGTCCAGGCTGTGTGTGCTGGGCTGCAGCACAGCTGAGTCCAGGCTGTGTGTGCTGGGCTGCAGCACAGCTGAATCCAGGCTGTGTGTGCTGGGCTGCAGCACAGCTGAGTCCAGGCTGTGTGTGCCGGGCTGCAGCGCTGAGTGTTGGGTTGTGGGGGGGGGTTGTGGGAGCGGGGTGGGCAGTGTGGGCATCCTGCCTCTCCACTGGTGCTGTGTAGGGCCAGTCCTCCTGGGCACATGGATCCTCTGTGTCCCATGAAGGCTGCGTTTGAGTTTACGGCTGGGGCTGGCTGGCGATGTCTCTCAGGTACTGGGTGGAGATAATAATCTTTGCCCTGGGGAAGCGCTGTGTGGCTCTCTCAGCCACTCGGATCACAGAGGCAGCCACCCCCTCCCACTGAGAGGCCAGGTCATTGGTCCCGGTGTGGATGATGATGGTGCCAGGGTTTCCCAGGATGCTGTCTGAGAGCTGCTGCAGGGCAGACTTAGTCGTGGGGCACCACAGCTTACACACCCTCCTTTCCGGGAACATGCGTCTCATATCCACATGCTTCCGGTTGGAGTCGGTCAGGAAGGCAGTGTCTGTGGATGGGGCCACTGTGTGTCTGGGGTGGGTTAAGGGGTGTAGTGTGATTGGACGGTGTGGTGTGATTAGGGGGTGTAGTGTGATTGGAGGGTGTAGTATGATTAGGGGGTGTAGTGTGATTGGAGGGTGTAGTGTGAGTGATGTGTCTTGGGGAAGGAACTGGTCTGTTTTTTTCCTGGAGGTGGGTGAGGGGGTGCGTGTAGCTTGTTTAGATATGGGGATAGGAATGGCTGTGGTCTTTCTGGGGAGGGGGGTGGATGCAGCCTGTCTGAGGGAGGGGGTGGGCATGACTGTTTTAGGGGAGGGGGGTGTTATGTATGATGGGGGTTGTAGGGCCTTGTGAAGCCGTGGGTGGTGACAGGGCTTGCTGTATTCTGGGCTCTGCTTGTTTCACGTCCAGGTCTTGAGGAGGGGCATTCTGTTGTGTTTCCTCTCTGGACTTATGGATTGGCAATAAGCAGGGTTGGGTCAGATTACTTTGAAATGTAGTCAGTTACTGATTACAAATTACATAGCAATTTTTGTAATTAGTAACATAATCCATTGGATTACAAAATAAATGTAATCTGATCTGAATACTTTTTGATTACTTTTGGATTACTTCAATCAAACATTGAAAATACTGCACCTTGTTCTACAAAAATGAACACAGCCACAAAAATTCGATAAATCAATTTGTCATATGTTCAGTTTAGCTAGCTAACTACAGTGGAAATGAGTGATCAACATTCCATTTCAAGAGGAAAATAACTGAAAATTGCACACAGTCCAGCAGACTACAGCTAGCATCAGGAGTGCTCCGACTCTATACAATCATATTGGGTTATCATGGCAAGATCTATATTTTCGAGATCCAACATCCGTAATTTGTTCAGTATTGCATGTTAGCTAATTAGCTAAACCATTGCTACCAATATCAGCCATACTACTGTGGCAGACGCAAATGAGCTGTTGAGCACTGCGGTGAAAATGGTTGAAAGAAAATTCCATACCCAAGCTAAAGCTAGGGCTGTGTGAAATGACCAAAATCTCATATCCCGATATAGATCATTTCATATCTTGAAAACAATACATATCACAATATAGCACATTTTCTGTAAATTAAAAGAATAAATAGTTTATATAAAATGACTACATTGGAAAGCCTATTTCTTTTTACATTTAGAAATACTAAACAAATAAAAGGTACTTACTCATATTTGATTATTTTTCCTTTTATTGAGAACCTTTGTGCAAATTTTCAGTTAAGCAGGTAACAAAATAGTGATACAGGTATGCGCAGCATAACTTCCAGTTTATTATTATATTATGTATACATTTACATAATATAATAATATGTATGTACATGTATATATCTTTTAAAGTATTGACCTACTTAACCCATAAATCATCTTGCCAGATACATTAGCTGAAATAAAGTACTGTATGTGTACAGTATCTTGGCTAATTAGTAAATACAGGTGCACTACAGTCTCCAATATAGCTTTGTTCAATATATACAATAATATGGTGTTTCCACAATGTCCAAATCACATAACTTCCTATTTCACAGAACGTATCATGGACGTTAAGCTACGTGTACCTGTATATGTAAGTGTGCCATGGGAAAAAGCCTCTTGCAACGTCTGAGTCTGTGGTTTGTTTTGTGTACTCGACTGTCCTTTTGTGGCTCTCATCCATAGACTGTGTACTGTTTGGCATGATTCTTGCGGAGATGGTACGTCCATGCGACAGAAGTAGCCCAGAGGTAGCTTTTAGGTTCAAGCTCCTCATTTAGTCTTGTGTGGTTGGGAGTCCTTCTCCTGTTCAGATTTACCCCGTTCTGTGTCAAGTTCACTCTGCCTGCATCCGTGCTGCGTGGAAGACAAATGGCGAAAAATATTGCCTCAAAGAGTGTGATTTGCGACACAACCAAATAAACGATAAAGCATAATAAGAAACGATGGAAGTTTTTCTATCGTCACATGATATATATCATCATATTGCACAGCCCTAGCTAAACCCACACCACATTTTTCTGCAACGTTAGCTAACTAACATTAGCTGGTTGACGGTAGCTATGTTAGGCCAACTGAGAAGGAAATTTACCTCTAAGTGTTTCTCCAGATTTGAATTTGAGGTCTTTGTAGATGACAGCAGCTTTATTTTTGGCTTGCGCAAATTGCACTGGACATAGACATTCTTGTGTTACACGTATTTGAAGTCGAAGTGATAACGATATTTCCGGGAATGGAAGGCTGTTTTGGAGGGACTGCTGGTTGAACCTTCCATCTTGAATCAGCACCGTTCTTTTTTCAGATGCATTTTTCATGAGTTAATAGCATTGGTTATCATGAAAAAAGTTTCATGATTTTAAAATTGTCATACTTTAAAGACATAATAAAAAATGTAATCAAGTAATCCTTGGCAATGTAACTGTAATCGCACATTTTTTCAAATGTAATCTGGGCTGATTACAGTTATTTATTTTTTGTAATCTGATCACATAATCCCGATTCCATGTAATCCGTTACGACCCAACCCTGGCGATAAGTATGTAATATTAGTTTTGTATTTGTGTTTAATTTGTAGTTTATTTCATTGAATCCATTCTAAAGATTTTTTTTATCAGGAGCGCATCTTTCTGTGATTTACCCTCCATTCAGAACAAATGTTCTGCATTGCCTTTGAGTTTTATATCAATGGAAGTTTTCTTTCTCACATCAGAGAGGCTGAACACATTAGCAAGGCAACCGTTACTCTTACTGTTACTCTTCTGCACTGTTAAGATAATATGTGATGCAGCCCACATCATTACAAATGCTGAATCCAAGTGGTCAGGCTCTGTCCATGACTCAGCTTAATTTTTTACAAAAATTACACTGTACCCCCATATGATTGTAGGAGAGTTTGATGGTGTCCTACTTGGGGACAGAGAGTTCCCCTACCTGCCCTCTCTGATGACCTCTTACCCTGACCCTGAGCCTTCTCTATATGTTATCATATTCTCTGTTATATAACATCTCACCAAATAAACACTGAATGTTGAATGAGTGGACTACACTTACTAGAAGTCATATAAGTAGTAATACAACTCATATAAGTAGTAGTAATACAACTTCATAATGCTATACATTTACTTTCAACTCATTGACTCAGCATATTTTTCTATGTGGAGTGGAGAGTGAGAGTGAGTTTTCCTGCATGTGTTCTGCACATGAGGATAAACATAGGAGTAGGAGCTGGGAGAGTAAGAGAGGGAACAATGGGTTCTTCCTAGTTTTATAACTTTCATTGCCCATTGCGTGTTTCTGGGAATACAGAATTGGCTGACTGTAACTGAGGATGTCAGGCTGGGGTGGTGCTATAAACATCGCTGGTGTTTCCTGTGGAGTGTGTGGAAATGTATTCCATTGTCCCTACACCCCCTTTGGTCTCAGGATGCGGCTTAAGCCAGTATTCCTTTAGAGCGCAAAAGTCATTCAACATTCCACAGGTCCTCAAGTTCATTTGACAGGTTATGTCAGTTTGGCAAATCTGCGCAGTTCATACACAGCTGTAGACATCTGGGCAATTATGTGTAACATTTAACCAATCATGAATAACATATCAAAAGAGAACACTGTTAACAGTCAAGGACTGACTATGAAGGTACAGTCATATCTACTGACAAACTCAATCAATAAGACAAAATGGAAAATAAGAAAATAACAACACCTGCGAGGTTTATGCTTAAAGTGGTCAGGAGTGTTAGTGAGGAAGAGTATGAGTTGTCAGTGATCCAGTCATGAGAAGTCTGAGGGGGGTGCTCTATGGATCAGACAAACTTTTGACTGCAGTTTGAAGTCTGGTCTGGCCCAGACTGGACTGGACTGTTTAGTCCCTTCAGACAGGAGATGCTGTGGAAGGGTGATTCCTGGCTGTTACCCCCAGGTACCCTTGTGCTGTTCTGACAGAGACTGTTTATCCTGGTGACTTAGTCAAGAAATGGAAATACAGACAAAATGATCTCATTTCCACAGTCCATCCTAGTTTGTGTGATATCCTAACCAGGAGATATATGTTAACAGTCTGTGTCCGTACCTGTGGGTCTGCCTGGCCTATATTCTCTCAATTTGTGCTGTCATTGGAACAAGAAAAAGGACCACAGTAACATTTTGGACAACAGGTTTTCTTCATGTGTTTTTGGGGCTCTTAGGTTCTGAGTGACTTGGCACTTGCTCTGGACCTTCTGGTCAACCTCAGTTTTTTTCATTTGTGGCACGATACGCAGGGTGTCACAAATGCTCTGGGCTTCCCTTTCAATCCCATGCATTGATTGTTTATCTGTTGAGGACAAAACAACATGAGTATGAATACAGGGGTGGAAGTTGTGTAAGAAGAGAGATTTGAAAGTTTGACTCTCTTTTATACCTGACTTGTCTCTTCCTAGTGTTTAGACATACTGTAGCAACATATATAATTTTTTTTTGCAATTGACCATGATGCAGTTCTCATGCATCATGTCCACTCCATGCTGTGGAAGACGTTTAGTTTAATTTATTGTATTTCCAGTCTTGCCTGTGTTTATGTTTTGTGGTTGCAATCTTTTGAGATGTTGTGTATTTTTGTAAAATGAGGCCAGACTTTCTGCTGTTCCTGTGGCATAGTGAATGCACTTCAGGGTGAACAAACGAGCTGAAGGCTGATCTGAGCCAGTCAGATTTCACCTCACATTTTTACAAAACTAATAGTGATTGGCACACAGATTGTTATGATGGATGTTATTTCTTGGATAAAAATTACAGTATGGAAAGTTGGCGCGGAATGTTTTTACATATCCCGTGAGTATAGGCAATAAAATCAATGGCAGTTCTGTTCTGAAGAGTTGTGTTTTTTCCCCTCTGAATTATAAAATGTGTTGATGATGTCAATATTGTCCCAAATTGTTCAACAGTATCAGTAAGGTATCAATAAGATCTTAATGATACCCATCCGTAGTGAGAGGTAACTGCAGTGAAACACAGTTTGTGTTCCCTGTGTGGAGGGGGATAAATCATACGGTTGTCAGAAGATTCGTGCTGAGATCTTCTGGTCCCCCCTTTGGAAGGGTGCAGGATTAAAGACCTGAATAGATTGAAAGGTTTTGGTTTGAGGAAGAAGAAGAATGATGCTCAGAGCAGCACGAGTCACAAGTAGACCCCCCTTTCCCCTTTTCACTGTGTGAAGAGTGAGATATCAGCACATAGTCTGATGTGGTTTCCACTGAAATACTGCTCAGTGAATTAGAGTGGGACCTGAGGTCGGCTAGACCGGATATTGGACCCAGATCAGAATGCAAAGTGTTTCTGAGCACCTGGTTATATGTGGCTCCTTGCAGAATTGAGGTGAATGGGGATGAGACGTTAACCGCTGAAAGAAAAGAAGGGGCGTCATGTGACTGCAGTACTGCAGAGCGTTCACTTTTAAGATGGAAAAATTCCTCTCTGTAAGAGCACAGATTTAATATGGAAGAATGGAAATCATCCAGATACTGCAGAGCTTTTTTGCTAAAGGTTTGTAGGTCTCGGAGGATGTTTGTATTTTGAGCTCTCAGGTTTACAATCTCACTCCCTAGTTACTCATTTGAAAAGGAGGGCAAGGCTGGCTTTCCTTGAGAGAGCCAAGACAGTGTATGACTATGTATTATTCAGTTCAAATTAGGTTAAGGGCAATTTAATAATGCCATTAAATTTCAGAAGTACTGAAGATGTTGGAATGCCAGTAAAATCACCAAAGGAACCATTACAGTGATCCCTCTCCTATCGCGGTAGTTACATTCCAAGACCGCCCGCGAGATGGGAAAAATCGCGAAGTAGAGGCAAGATAGTTATTATATTATTTACGTATATATTAACCCTTTACGAACCTCCCCCACACTGTTATCAACCCTCCCTAGACTGTATTACCTTTTCCCACACTCTTATATGTAAACACTTTTATGTAAAATATAAATGGAAATACAACATGTACATTTTAAATACATTAAATACCTGAACATTAAATACATTGTAAAACATTTTAAATGGAAATTAAAATTCAATGTACATGCACAAAACTACTGTAAATGGAAATACACATGTAATTACATTAATTCAGAATGTGAAATCATTTTAGTTTATTTTTTACTATATTTTTTACTGTTCATTTTTTTAAGGTTAGAAAATGCTTATTTTATCACGAAAATAATGAAATCATGGAATTTTAAAAATTTCTACACCCTCACACAAGGCCAGTTCAGTCCTGCAAACGTACGACATGTGGGCATCTTAGATTTCCCAACCAAAATCTCATTTACCCGTATGTACAGGTTTTTTTTTTTAAATACCCTGTATGTATGTTACAGAATGTCTTTTAATTTATTTATTTTTACTGTTTTTTTCCTTTTTAGGCTAGAAAATGATTATTTTTCATGAAAATAATGGAAATATTGGAAATGTAAAAATGTTTACATACCGCAAAAATCCGCGAAAGAGTGAAAATTCCGCGAGGTGGGATTAAATATAATGTGCATAAAAAACCGCGTTCAAGTTTGTGTGGAATTCTTAATGTGTTACCAAGGGGAATTCACAATCATGATGTGAGCTTTGCTTGCTGTTTCTTGATTAAACTGCAGTCGACAGTGGTGTTTGAGAATATGTGCCCCATGTAGTGGTTAATGTGGGAAGTCCAATGAGTTAAGTTAGAAGCTACTTGGATAGGGTCCCATGATCTGTTTTGTCAGGAGCCTCACTCCCTCCTTCTTCTCCAGGGGCCCCACTCTCTGCCTGTTTTCCAAAACTGAGTAGCTTTTTTCTTTCTGAAAAAAAAAACATTAAATTCAGCCAAATGATATAATCACAAAACATTGAATATGCCAAAATCTATCCTCATACATGAGGGCACCACAAAATGTAGAGGAAATGTACTGTCCACCTCATGGGAACCAGAAAATATGAGGCTAATGCTATTCCTCAAAAGGCTCCAGTTAAATGCAGGTGAAGTGTATGCAGTGCAAGGACAAACAGATAACACAATATGTTCAACTTAACATTCCCAGCACAAGGCACATATTAAAAATAATAAATCTCATAAAATGACTTAAGCATAACCTTTTTTTTTGTTTCATTAGTATTTTTTTTTTTAAAAAACACATTTAAAGTTACAATATTAATGGCAAACCAAAAGGAATTACCATACCCTTTTAACAATGCAATTATTGATAATTAGTATTGGGTATCTAACCAATTTTTGAAGGCTTTGTTCTATGAATAGAGTGGCTACAGTCAATGTTTAAGTGATAACAACACAGACAACCTGTTATAAATACAAAGGCTTCATTATTCACAATGATAAAAATGATGCATGTACATGTGCGTGTACATGACTTGGTCAGAACAAACATAGAGTGTGAGTGTGTGTTCTCTCCACAGGCTTGGTTGATGTATATTTATATTGAGTGTGTGTTCTTTCTACAGGCTGGGTTGGTGTATATTTATAGTGTGTGTCTTCTCCACAGACTGGGTTGGTGTATATTTATAGTGTGTGTGTGTTCTCTCCACAGGCTTGGTTGATGTATATTTATATTGAGTGTGTGTTCTTTCTACAGGCTGGGTGGTTGTAATCTCACAGAGGGCTGCTGTGATAATCTGGCCTCAGTCCTGCGTTCTCCCCACTCAGAGCTGAGAGATCTGGAGCTCAGAGACAACGAGCTGCAGGATTCAGGAGTGAGAGCGCTCTCTGCTGGACTGGAGGACCCACACTGTAAACTGCAGAGACTGGGGTGAGTAACAAACACAAACCTTCTCTTTCATGAACGGCTCAAATGTGAATAAGTATCCCTGTAAGCTGTATATTTATAGGGTGTGTGTTTTCTCTCCTCAGGCTGGGTTGGTGTGTGTTTTTAATGAGTGTGTTCTTTCCACAGGCTGGGTTGGTTTATATTTATAGTGTGTGTGTTCTCCCTACAAAATTAAAATTGAATTAATTGAAAATTATTCATTCATAATTACAATATTAATTACATATCTTCAGTTATAGAAAACAAAGAAGTAAATGAGTCAGTCAAACTCATTAAAATAACGATAATAACGTGTATAATACTAATTCCACAGCCCTGCTATTTTTTTTCATATTCTATAAGATGTGGAATACACCTCTATGTGTTTGATAATGATCACTAAAACCACAGTACTGTTATTTTACATTCAGATTCTGTAAGGTGTGTGTGACCAGAGCTGGTCTCCTTCTCTCTGCAGGCTGTCAGGCTGTCGAGTCACAGAGAGAGGCTGTGATTCTCTGGCTTCAGCTCTGCATTCAAACCCCTCACACCTGAGAGAGCTGGATCTGAGCTACAATCACCCAGGAGACTCAGGAGTGAGAGCGCTCTCTGCTGCTAAACTGGACACACTTACACTGATGTAAGTACAGAGAGTTTCCACACTGCACCTCATAGACACCATGCTGTAAGTACAGAGAGTTTCCACACTGCACCCCATAGACACATTGCTGTAAGTGCAGAGAGTTTCCACACTGCACCTCATAGACACACTGCTGTAAGTACAGAGAGTTTCCACACTGCACCTCATAGACACACTGCTATAAGTACAGAGAGTTTCCACACTGCACCTCATAGACACACTGCAGGAAGTACAGAGAGTTTCCACACTGCACCTCATAGACACACTGCTGTAAGTACAGAGAGTTTCCACACTGCACCTCATAGACACACTGCTGTAAGTACAGAGAGTTTTCACACTGCACCTCATAGACACACTGCTCTAAGTACAGAGAGTTTCCACACTGCACCTCATAGACACACTGCTGTAAGTACAGAGAGTTTCCTAACTGCACCTCATAGACACACTGCTGTAAGTGCAGAGAGTTTCCACACTGCACCCCATAGACACACTGCTGTAAGTACAGAGAGTTTCCACACTGCACCTCATAGACACACTGCTGTAAGTACAGAGAGTTTCCACACTGCACCTCATAGACACACTGCTGTAAGTACAGAGTTTCCACACTGCACCTCATAGACACACTGCTGTAAGTACAGAGAGTTTCCACACTGCACCTCATAGACACACTGCTGTAAGTACAGAGAGTTTTCACACTGCACCTCATAGACACACTGCTCTAAGTACAGAGAGTTTCCACACTGCACCTCATAGACACACTGCTGTAAGTACAGAGAGTTTCCTAACTGCACCTCATAGACACACTGCTGTAAGTGCAGAGAGTTTCCACACTGCACCCCATAGACACACTGCTGTAAGTACAGAGAGTTTCCACACTGCACCTCATAGACACACTGCTGTAAGTACAGAGAGTTTTAACACTGCACCTCATAGACACACTGCTCTAAGTACAGAGTTTCCACACTGCACCTCATAGACACACTGCTGTAAGTACAGAGAGTTTCCTAACTGCACCTCATAGACACACTGCTGTAAGTGCAGAGAGTTTCCACACTGCACCCCATAGACACACTGCTGTAAGTGCAGAGAGTTTCCACACTGCACCTCATAGACACACTGCTGTAAGTACAGAGAGTTTCCACACTGCACCTCATAGACACACTGCTATAAGTACAGAGAGTTTCCACACTGCACCTCATAGACACACTGCTGGAAGTACAGAGAGTTTCCACACTGCACCTCATAGACACACTGCTGTAAGTACAGAGAGTTTCCACACTGCACCTCATAGACACACTGCTGTAAGTACAGAGAGTTTCCACACTGCACCTCATAGACACACTGCTGTAAGTACAGAGAGTTTTCACACTGCACCTCATAGACACACTGCTCTAAGTACAGAGAGTTTCCACACTGCACCTCATAGACACACTGCTGTAAGTACAGAGAGTTTCTACACTGCACCTCATAGACACACTGCTGTAAGTACAGAGAGTTTCCACACTGCGCCTCATAGACACACTGCTCTAAGTACAGAGAGTTTCCACACTGCACCTCATAGACACACTGCTGTAAGCACAGAGAGTTTCCACACTGTGTTACTCAGTCACTGTCTGTTCTGCTGTTCCTACAGTGTGGACCATGGAGGAGAGAGCAGGAACAAACCAGGACCCAGGAAATGTGAGTCTGTCAGCACTGAACACTCATTTCCTCCATTTCCTTTCCTCCCTCTCTCCCTCTTTCTTTCAGATCTATTTTCAACTCCTTTTTTCAGTCCATCTCTTCACCATTCTCTTTTTCACTCTCAGACAGAAGTCTGTCCATACATACAGTACTGTGTGTGTGTTTCTCTTGGTCATTGAGTTTTGACATTTTGCATTTGTTTGCAGATGGTGTTTACAAACATTCACTCATATTTAGACACCTATGCATAAACACACACACAAACAGCCCCACATACTCCAAACACACGCATGAACACACTCACACAGAGGTGCACACACATACAAACACAACCCTGTTTCTATCTTTCTCTCACACACACTCAGTCACACATAATGAGATGAATATTAATAATGATAATTAATCTCATTAATGTCTCTGGTCTGCAGATGGCTGTCAGCTCACACTGGATCCAAACACAGCACACACATACCTGACTCTGTCTGAAGGGAACAGGAAGGTGACATTCACATGGGGAGAGGAGCCATATCCTGATCATCCAGAGAGATTTGACTGCAGGCCCCAGGTTTTGTGCAGAGAGAGTCTGTCTGAACGCTGCTGTTACTGGGAGGCTGAGTGGAGTGTGCCTGAGGGGACTGTGCTTGAGTGGGGAGGGGTTCATATAGCAGTGACATATAAAGGAATCAGCAGGAAAGGAGAGGGTGCTGACTCTGTGTTTGGAGAGAATAAAAACTCCTGGAGGCTGTACTGCTCTCAACACAGATACTCTGTCAGGCACAATAACAATGAAACACACATACCTGCACCCCGCTCCCCCTACCGCAGAGTAGGAGTGTGTGTGTACCGAGTAGGAGTGTGTGTGGACCGTCCGGCTGGCACTCTGTCCTTCTACAGCGTCTCTGACTCTGACACACTGACCCTCCTACACAGATTCCACACCAACTTCACTGAACACACACCCCTCTGTGCTGGGTTTGGAGTGTGGAGACCTCATGCCTCAGTGTCCCTGTGCCAACGGGAGTAGAGTCTCTTTCACTCACACACACACACACACACACACACAAACACACACACACTCTCCCTTTGACACATATCCACTCCAGCTCACACACTCACTCATAAAAACAGGCTCACATATGCACACATACTCACACCTGTACTGCTACACACACACACACACACATACACACACACACTCCACACACTGTAAAATATATGCACACACACACTCATAGTCTCAGATATATCAACACACACCGGAACTGCTTCACACAAACACACTGATACAACTGCAAACACAGTAAAAAAAGACTGTGTTTGCAGTTGACACTTCCACCCACACATAAACACATACATACACTCTCTTACAGACACTCACCTATACATACATAGACACACACACACACACACCAAAAAATGAATGTTCGCACACATAACATGCACACACACTGACATAAATATACACTCAACCAAATTCTGTTTCATAGCTCACACACAAACAGTATTTTGTGTATTTTTTTAACATACTGTATGTGCCTGTGGAAACACACACACAGATTTGTACATCGTGTTGCGGCCGACCACATCTGGTACCGCCGAACATACAAAAGTCCCAACAGGTCACAAACAAAAGCACCAAGTTTATTTAAGAAAAAGGAGAAAACAACCGTTACCCTGGCAGGGAGGTTAAGGGATTCCTCGCACCTACCCATGGTGCGACCCCAGGGCTGAGGATGGCAGGAGCACCCCACTGTTCCTGATGGGCAACTGCGTGTTCAAAGAGCAACAGGTCACACTCCCCACCGTAACAAAAATACTGCTACAACTGAAATTGACTAAAGAAAACAAAAGGAACTTAATTAACATAAAGTAATTTTAACAATAAAGGAAAACTCAGGAGCCAAGTGTGGCAGCGTCCGTCCCGCGAGAGAGCCTCAGCCTTTTTGCCGCCAACCTTTTAAAACAAAAGCTCCTCCCACTGGATTACCTGCAGAACAGGTAAAGGGAAAAAAAGAAAACACAGAGTGGAGAACATAACAATCGATACAGTAGGTAGGAGTAGAGGTAGGAGAGAGACACAGTTTCAGATGTCTCCAGTTTACCTCAGCACAAGTTCAATCCTGTATATAACAATATGGCTTTTTTCGCAGGTTCATTTGAAGAACTGTTGTGTAATCATGTTTTATTTTATTACAATAAAATTATATAAATGTTAAAGGTGTGTATGTCATTTGTTTGATGTAAGACATGAATATCACACACAACCCCCTGAACCTAACACCAACTGTACCACAGAGAAACGGCCCTGACTGTGCTGTGAACAAAAACAGTAGGGAGTTAGTGCGTCTCTGTGGAGCCTTAGGCCTGTACATGCTTAATGGCAGGATCAGAGGGGACTCTTTAGGGAGCTTCACTTACTGCTCAGCTTTTAGGGCAAGTGTAGTTGACTATGCCATCACTGATATGGACCCCTCCGACATTAGTGCATTCACTGTCAGACCACAGACCCCTTTTTACCACCACTGGCAAATCAATGTGCACCTGAACAGAACTGGAAAACCTAGGAATTAAAGCCATTTGTTCTTCAATCTGTAATTTAAGATAACCCCCAAAAAACTAACCAGAAATCTTAAATACTAAAGAAAATGGTTTGGTGATGAATGCAAATCCATGAGAGAGAAAATGAGATTATTACATTTGAAATACCACAATCACAAAACCCAGATTTTAACCTCAAATGTGAGATGCTTAAATTGAACAAGAATGGCTTAAAGTAAATGAAACAAAAATAGAGTATAACAATTTGCACTAGTTTTTTGTCAA
Source organism: Albula goreensis (assembly GCA_022829145.1). Taxonomy (NCBI): domain Eukaryota; kingdom Metazoa; phylum Chordata; class Actinopteri; order Albuliformes; family Albulidae; genus Albula; species Albula goreensis. The sequence continues at coordinate 38,217,062 of CM040748.1, read as the reverse complement.
TGTGTTTTTAATTTCTTCTCTGGGAAAAACTGAATAACTTACGAAATAAAATCAGAACTACTACTCCGAAATGTACAGAAGTGGAGATAAACTCGACCCCAGTAACTAATGTGTAATCTGTGTGAAAAGTAACCTGGGGAATGTTTTCTGCTGTATTCTAAATGTCTGAATACAGTCCTTCCTTACTGAACACAGTGTCTTGAGTAAGAGTCAGTTTGGCTTTTTTCCAACACGTTATACGACTGATATTATTCATACCGTATACACCTTTATTAATTAATATGTTCAGTAAAACAATACATTTTTAAAACAGCTTTATAGATCCATTATGTATTCCCATTCAGGGGGGTGGGGTGGAGGGTTGCGGGGGGCATTGGCGATGGAGCCTATCCCAGCATGAATTGGGCAAGGGGCAGGGAGACACCCTGGACACATGAGCACTTCCAAAACCCAGACAAACACATGCAAGCTCAACACAGGGACTGCTGCCCATTGTGCCTGCCCACTGAAACTGTGAGGCCACAGTGCTAACCACTGAGCCACCATGCTTCCTGCAAATGGTACAGATCAGAATATATTTCATAGTCTTGTGTCTCATTTGCAACCCTGAAATGCATCAGTTAAACATGTTATTTAATCTGACAAGCATATGTCAGTAGTGTAGTGTAATGGTTATGTTGCAGCAGGTCAAACTTAGTGATCCAGGGTTTGATTGTCAGGTAGGCACTGCTGTTGTTCCCTTAAGTAAGGCATGTGACCCAGATTGCTCCCAATAAACGTCCAGCTTTATAAACAGAAGTTTCTGTGCTTTAGGGCATCTGCTAAACATGAGTAAATCATAACTGTCATGACAACCCATTTTGTCTTGTGCAATTGAAGACAAGACTCAATATCATATGACAATTTTAGGTATCTGTTCTCCCAAATATTGTAATCAATTGTACTGTTAATGTGCTGGTCCATAATAAAATCACTTTTAAATAAATAAAAACCCCTTGGGTACAATAATTCTTTATTTTAACTTTGAAAAATAAAAATGCCTCAAAAGTGACCCCTGAGTCCTTCAGGTGAGGAACAAGACATCTTGTCTTTCATTGGAACAGGGGAAGTCAGAATAACTCAATGCATTACATTTTTTTGGAACTGGCCAGTAAAGGTTATTTGGCACTTCAAGGGAGGTGATTGTTCTTTCGCCATTTTCATTGTGTTTGTCCAACCACGGGCAAAACATATCTGAGAAGACTCTGACTCTGTTTCAAATCACCTGTCCATTGGTTCACTGAACTCCAAAAATAACACTCATATACTGACATTGAATTCAATCATCAGAATATCCAAACCAATTAACGACAGCTGGGGGAAACTCAAATGGCAGTGTTAAAAACATTCTAAAAATTCTGAACTGCCCAGATAAATGAGTCTCCGTTTATAAAAAGTATTTTTTTATAAAAGCCAGTGTTTGCTTTAAGGACATCCCGATTCTGGTTGTGTTACAAGAGTCTGCTTTTGCTTGCTGCTAGCGTATTTTTGTTGAATCTTGTATCTAGACGCTGTGACTTTTCCTGTGTTTGGTTTCTGCCTTTGGCTTCTCTGAGCCTCCTCGGTGCTCTTAGCACTTTTTAGCCAGTAATTCTTTCTCAGCAGTAAATCTTTGTTTAGGGAACGCGTGTTTAGTTAGGGGAGAAAATGTGGCCAAAACTGTGCGAGAGTTGCCAGATGATCTGATTTCTGGAGGGAGACCTCGAGGATGAGTTCATCTGCGACCGTTGCCGACTAGTTGAGCACTTAGAGAGCAAGATTCTTGATCTCGAAGCCCAACTAGCTGGACTCCACAGTAATCCTGAATTGTTAGAGTTCCAGGAACTGTTTACTACACCCTATAGGGAGATAGTGCACTCACCAAAGCCGGGTAGGGAGGAAGATACAGACCAGACAGGGCGAGAGAGCTGGGTTACAGTAGGGCGTAAGCGTGGAAAGGGGCGCAAAATCCCAAGTGGGGTGGCATCTCCGGAGATTGCGGTGACCAACCGCTTCATGCCACTACATGACGAGTTGGCCCGCAATCCTGTGAGTGGGAGAACTGAAGAGCCCCAGGGCACCCAGGCAGCCTCATCCTCCAAGAAAAGCGAGTTAGTGATAGTGAGGGACTCAGTCATTAGAGGGGTAGATAGCATAGTGTGTTCGCGCAACAAGGAGTCTCGTATGGTCTGTTGCCTACCTGGTGCCCAGGTTGGAGACCTCCTGGAGCGTACGGACAAGCTCCTGGCCAGAGCGGGGGAGGATCCAGTGGTCATGGTCCATGTTGGGGCCAATGACATAGGAAAGGGTAGATTTGAGGTTCTGCAGGATAAATTTATCGAGCTATCGGGGAAGATTAGGAGCAGAACCTCCACGGTAGTCTTCTCTGGAATTCTACTGGTACCACGTGCAAGCAAAGGGAAGCAAGCCTTACATGGAGGTTTAACACGTGGCTACAAACCTGGTGCAGGAAAGAGGGGTACAGGTTTATGGGGCACTGGGACTCCTTTTGGAACAGGGGTGACCTGTACAAGCGGGACGGGTTATACCTGAACCGGAGGGGTACAGCTGCATTGGGCCAGCATATGCTTCGGGTAGCAGAGGGGTAATTAAACTCGGGACTGGGGGGGCAGGGAGATTATACAGTGAGATGGGTAGGGATAGACAGACTGCCGGAATAGAACACACCAAGGCTAATTATTTTATTGGTAGTGAGGGAACCATAATTGCAAATCTGTTAGAGCAGCACTGTCATAGAGGCGGTTTTGGGCAGCTGGAGGTGGAGAGGAAGGAAGGGAAATGCACACACAGTACCCTGAAATTTCTCTGTTTAAATGCTAGAACCATAAAAAATAAAATTTTGGATCTAGAAGCGGTTATGAGTAATAGTAACTATGATGTTGTTGGGATCACAGAGACGTGGCTTGGTGCAGGGGATGGGGATGAGTATAACATAAAGGGATACAAGGTGCTTAGAAAAGATAGAACCAATAGAAGAGGAGGGGGCATAGCTCTGTATGTAAAGGATTATCTTTATATCCAGGAAATTCCAGGTATGGAGCCCTTTGGTGTTAGTGAGGACATATGGACTAAAATATTGGGGGAAAATGAAAAGGGTCTGAATGTTGGAGTATGTTATAGGCCACCAGCCTCTGACAGCAGTGTCAACAGGATGATCTTTGATAACATTACACTGGCATGTCAGGAGGGTGAGACAATAGCAATGGGTGACTTCAATTACCCCTCAATTCATTGGGAAACTGTGTCTGTTCAGGGTAAATGTGAGGAAGAGTTTCTGGATGTTGGAAATGATTGTTTTCTGATACAGTCTGTTACTCAACCTACAAGAGAGAACACAATTCTAGACCTGGTTCTGTGTAATAATCCTGATCGAATCTGCAGTACCGAGGTAGGGGAGCCACTTGGAACAAGTGACCATCGTGCAGTTACATTTGAAGTTTTTTGGCGAGTTAAACTTCATCCTCCAATGCTAGAATTTTCAACTTTAGACGAGCCAACTTTATTAAAATGCGCGATTATACAAGAAATATAAACTGGGTACATCTTCTAGATCAGGGGTCGGGAACCTATGGCTCGCAAGCCATATATGGCTCTTTCGATGACTGCATATGGCTCTCAGAAAATTTTTGCCGACAATTCTTAACACGGTAAGTAATGAAGAAAAATTTTAGCCTCCCGCCGCTTACTTCTGCGGTAGGATACTGCGTTCCAATACTCAAATTTGTCTCCTCCTTTCCTCCCCTCCTTGATGCAACATAAAAATGTGCATATTAATAAATAAATAAACTGACCGCAACATAAACTCGCTCAATTTTACATTGTTAAAATTACCATTCCAAATCAAAAACGTGAATATATCTCGTCAATGTGGATATGTTTTAAAACGCAAAACAACAGTTTTCCCATTATTGTAAATTACCGGATGACTGGTTACTGTTCGGGCACGGAGGAAAGGAGGAGACAAATTTGAGTACTGGAATGCAGCCGATGTGACGGAGGAGAGAGCTTGACAGCCGGTACGGACGAGTCCGTCCAACCCCCCCCAACCCCCCGACAACAATCCGTATGGCTCTCATGGAAATAATTTTTCAATATTTGGCTTTTATGGCTCTCCCAGCCAAAAAGGTTCCCGACCCCTGTTCTAGATGGTAGAACTGTAAGAGAAATGTGGAACATATTTAAAACGATTATCGTGGATGTACAGTGTAAATTCATTCCGCAAGTGCATTTGTTTCAGGTGTGAGGAGCTGCGGAAGATCCCTAGATTGGCTAAGTATCCGTCCTTATTGCTAGTTGCGTGGTAGCTTAGGTTTACCGCTTCCCTGTTATCTACTGCTAGTCTTATTGAAGTGTAGTTGTTGCTTTGTTTTTAGTTTATCTCGTTAACTAATTGTTTGTGTTTCTGCTCGGTGATCGGCCAGCTGTTAATCGTTTCCTAATAGGCTGTGCTTATAGTTTCACTTGGAGCGACGCTATATTAGTTTTGTTCACGACAGGCTAGTCAGAAAAGTGCATTTGTTTCAGGTGTGAGGAGCTGCGGAAGATCCCTAGATTGGCTAAGTATCCGTCCTTATTGCTAGTTGCCTGGTAGCTTAGGTTTACCGCTTCCCTGTTATCTACTGCTAGTCTTATTGAAGTGTAGTTGTTGCTTTGTTTTTAGTTTCTCTCGTTAACTAATTGTTTGTGTTTCTGCTCGGTGATCGGCCAGCTGTTAATCGTTTCCTAATAGGCTGTGCTTATAGTTTCACTTGGAGTAACGCCATATTAGCGTCGCTCCCTCCCAGTTGTGTGTTTTCCCTTATTTGAATCTCTTCCCCCATATTTTTCTGTACTCTCCCTTTCCTCACCGGTTCAGTATGTGTTGCAACCCTATTCCTGTCTGCTCTCTCACTCGCAGAAGGCGCTTTCATCGTCGGCGCCGGAACCTTACTAATCTCTGCTACCCCTTGCTCTCTCCCTGTGTCAACTTCACTGTCACAGGGGGTCTATGGAACTGCCAGTCTGCTCTCCCTGCATTTCCTCACCCTAACCGAGACCTGGGTCACACCAGACAACACCGCAACTCCTGCAGCCCTCTCTTCCTCCTTCTTCTTCTCTCACACCCCCCGGCCATCTGGCCGCGGTGGTGGTACCGGTTTGCTCGTCACGCACTCCTGGAAATTCTCTGTTCTTCCTCTCTCTCACCTTTCCATCTCCACTTTCGAATATCACTCTGTTTTAATCCACTATCCCATTAAGCTCTATATTGCTGTTCTCTACCAGGGCCCCTTGGCAGCTTTCTCGATGAGCTTGACACGCTGCTTAGCTCCTTCCCTGAAGATGGCACCCCGCTGATCGTTTTGGGAGACTTCAACATCCACCTGGAAGCCTCCCAGTCTGCCGCCTTCCTTCCGTTACTCCACTCCTTCGATCTCTCCCTGCTGCACTCCCCTCCGACCCACAAGTGCGGCAATGTTCTTGACCTCGTCATCCGGAGGAACTGCTCATCCCCGGACCTCACGGTGACCCCTCTACATCAGTCAGACCACCATTTCATTTCCTTCTCCCTTCCTCTGACTCCCCATCCGGCATCCCCTCCACCCTCCCCCTGTGTTACAGTCCGCCGTAACATCCGCTCTGTTTCACCCTCTTCTCTTGCCTCCAAAGTCACTGCTTCCCTTCAACCCCTTGACTCCTTCTCCAATCTTCCCACTGACTCTGCAACTTCTACTCTGCTTTCCTCCCTCTCTTCAGCACTTGACACTCTATGTCCTCTTGTTTCCAAACCAGCACTCACATCTCCTCCCAGTCCGTGGATGTCTGAGGTCCTCCGTGCCAACAGGGCCAGACTACGGGCAGCGGAGAGGAAGTGGAAGAAATCCAGGGCCCCATCTGACCTGTCTACCTACCAGTCTCTCCTAGCAACTTTTTCCTCTTCGGTTACCTCTGCCAAAGCCATTTACTACCAATCCAGAATCCAGAATTCTACTTCTAACCCCCGTCAACTGTTCTCTATTTTTTCTTCTCTCCTCAGCACCCCTCCTCCCCCACCACAGTCCTCCTTCTCTGCGGACGACTTCACAGTTTTCTTTGATGAGAAGATCGCTGGCATCTGCAGATCCTTCAACACCACCTCCACCCATCCTCGCTCCCTTCTCCCCTCACCCTCTCCTTGTTTCACTACTTTCTCTCCCCTCTCTGCTGCTGATGTCTCTCAGCTCCTGCTCTCCCACAGTCCTACTACCTGTGCTCTTGACCCAATTCCCTCTTCTCTCCTCCAGGCCATCACACCAGACATCCTTCCATTCGTCACCTCCCTTGTGAACTCCTCCTTGTCTTCTGGATGCTTCCCCTCTTCATTCAAGCGGGCTCATGTCTCCCCGCTGCTGAAGAAGCCCACTCTGGACCCATCCGTCATTCACAACTACCGTCCTGTCTCTCTTCTCCCTTTTCTTTCTAAAACCCTTTAACGAGCTGTCTCCAAACAACTGTCTTCTTTCTTTTCACAGAACAATCTGCTGGACCCCCATCAGTCCGGCTTCAGACTTGGCCACTCGACAGAGACAGCATTGCTGTCTGTCAGTGAGTCTCTTCATGCTGCGAGGGCAGCCTCTCTCTCTTCCGTCCTGATTCTCCTTGACCTTTCTGCTGCCTTCGACACAGTCGACCATCCCATCCTCCTGTCCTCCCTGGCAGCACTGGGGATCTGCGGCACAGCCCTCGACTGGATTGAGTCCTACCTCTCCGGTCGCTCCTTCCAGGTTGCCTGGGCCGGTGCGGTATCGCCACCTCGCCCCCTGGTCACGGGTGTTCCTCAAGGCTCCGTCCTTGGTCCCCTCCTCTTCTCCCTCTATACTCGTTCTCTTGGCTCTATAATCTCTGCTCATGGTCTATCTTACCACTGCTATGCTGACGATACTCAACTTTACCTCTCCTTCTCTCTGTCAGACACACAGGTTTCTGCCCGCATCTCGGCTTGCCTGAGGGATGTCCAGAGCTGGATGGATAAACACCATCTTAAGCTCAACCCAGGCAAGACCGAGCTGCTCTTCTTTCCTGCTCCTTCCTCTCCCATCTTGGACTTCTCCATCTCGCTTGGGGACACCCTGGTTTCGTCCTCATCCTGTGCGAAGAACCTCGGAGTGGTGATCAACAACAGGCTGTCACACTCTGAGAACATCGCGGCGGTGAGTCGGGCGTGCAGGTTCTTTCTGTACAACATCCGAAGAATCCGCCCCTTCCTCACCACCTACTCTACTCAGCTTCTGGTCCAAGCAATGGTTCTGTCCCGCTTGGATTACTGCAACTCCCTTCTTGCAGGTCTTCCAGCGTCCGCCATCAGACCCCTGCAGCTCATCCAGAATGCTGCAGCCCGCCTGATCTACAACCTCCCTAGAGACACTCATGTGACCCCCTTGCTGACTGCCCTCCACTGGCTGTCTGTTATCGCTCGCATCAAATTTAAAACGTTGGTGCTAGCATACCAGGCTGTTAAGGGGACAGCTCCAGCTTACCTCCAGACAATCGTCAGACCCTACACCCCTGCCAGACCCCTCCGTTCTGCCACCTCTGGTCACCTGAGGTAGCCCCCTCTCCGCTCCTGCACTTCCAGGTCATGTCTGCTGTCTGTCCTGGCCCCCCGGTGGTGGAATGATCTTCCCGTGGAGGTCAGAACAGCAGAGACATTGGCCATCTTCAAGCGCAGACTGAAGACTCACCTCTTCAGGCTGCACCTCTCCCCTTCCCTCCCTTGCTCTTTGTAATGTGTCTATTCCTATTTGCACTTATCTGTGATTGTTTTTTTTAAACTATGGTCTTAATTTGTGATTGTTTTTAATTAGGCTGTTTAGTAAGTTTGTAGTCTCTAGGGGAGTCCTGATCTATTCGATCACCTTGGCACTTGGGACTTCACCCCTCTCTAGGTTTATCTTTGCACTTTTTGTACTGTTCTTATGCACTTTGCCTTGTAAGTCGCTCTGGATAAGAGCGTCTAACAAATGCCCATAATGTAATGTAATGTAATGTAATGCAAGTGCGAAAAGGGAAGCTGAAAAATAGGCATCCGCAGTGGATGAATAAGGCGTTACAAGATAGTTTGAAGAATAAAAGGGAACTATTTAGAAAGTTCAAGTTAGACAGCTCAGAGACAAACAAAATTGAATACAGCAAAATGCGTGCTCAAGTTAAGAAAGGAATAAGGGAAGCTAAAAGGCGTTTGGAAAGACAGATTGCGCTAGATGCAAAGAACAACCCCAAACGCTTCTTCCAATACTACAATCGAAAAAGGACACTTAAGGCTGAGATAAGAGGTTTAAAAAACAAGGATGGGCTTATGTTTTATGATAACAAGGCTATTGCTGATACTCTAAACAACTACTTTGTGGAGAGTTTCACGAGTGAAGGGTTCGCGCATATGCCTCCAGGAGAATTCAGTCCTCAGAGTCTTATGGAGGAAATTGATTTATATGACACAGAAGTGCTAGATAAACTTCGAAAACTTAAAACAAATAAGGCAGCAGGTCCTGATGGAATATTTCCAAGAGTCCTCAGGGAACTAGCGGAAGAGGTCTACAAACCGCTGACAGTTATTTTTAAGCAATCCCTTAAAACTGGAGAAATACCAGATGACTGGAAGCTAGGCAGTGTAGTACCTATCTACAAGAAAGGAGACCGGACTGATCCAGGAAATTATAGGCCTGTCAGCTTAACTTGTATCACTTGTAAATTACTGGAAGCCATGATTAGGGACAATTTGGAATTATTCTTAGAACAAAATGATATCTTAAACGATACCCAGCATGGTTTTCGCAGAGGGAGGTCATGCTTAACAAACCTCCTGGACTTTTTTGAATAAGCTACAGCATGTTTAGATGCAAACCAAGCTTATGACATTGTCTATTTAGACTTCCAAAAGGCATTCGACAAAGTTCCGCATGAGAGGCTCATAGTGAAAATGAAATCTGCAGGAATATCAGGAGCTATCACTGAGTGGGTTCGAAGTTGGCTGGCTGGTAGAAAGCAGAGTGTAACTGTTGGAGGAATTGTTTCAGAACAGGGTCCTGTGAGAAGTGGAGTCCCGCAGGGATCGGTGTTGGGGCCTTTGCTTTTCCTTATTTATATAAATGATCTTGATGCAGGGGTTAGTAGTAAAATAGTAAAATTTGCAGATGACACAAAACTGGGGGGTCTAGCGAATAGTATAGAATCAACTAAGGTAATGCAAGAAGACCTAAACAGCATCCATAAGTGGGCAGATACCTGGCAGATGACATTCAACTTAACTAAATGTAAAGTCTTGCATGTGGGAAACAAGAACCTTTGACGAGACTACTTCATGGGAGGAAGTAAACTAGATTGTGCTCAATTTGAAAAAGACTTGGGAGTAATAGTTGACCAAAGCCTAACAGGATCTAGGCAGTGTGCTGTAGCAGTAAAAAAGGCCAACAGGATGCTAGGATATATAGCCAAAAGTATTGATTATAAATCTAAGGAGGTTAAATTAAAATTATACAATGCTTTAGTTAGACCACACTTGGAATACTGTGTGCAGTTCTGGGCACCACACTATAAGAAAGATATCGAGCTCTTGAAAAAGTACAAAGGAGGGCAACTAAATTAGTTCCTGGCATGAAACATAAAAGCTACGAGGCAAGACTAAAGTTACTTAACCTATTTAGACTCAGCAAGAGGAGACTAAGGGGTGATTTAAAAGAGGTTTTTAAATTTATAAAGGGACTCAACAATGTTAGCTACGATAAATTTTTTAAGTTAAGTTCAGTCTGTAGGACAAGGGGACATAAATGGAAACTAGTTAAGAGTAAGTTCCGCACTGATGTAAGGAAGTATTATTTCATGCAAAGAGTTATCAATACATGGAATGGGTTGCCAGGTCATGTAGTTGAGGCAGAGACCCTTGCTGTGTTCAAGTCCAGACTTGATGCAGTTTTGGATACTGTTTAAATAATGTAATGGCGAGCTTTGTTGGGCCGAATGGCCTGTCCTTGTCATAATACGTTCTTATGATAAATAAATATGATAAATGCTATGACTGTAAGGCAGTTGTATGTAACATGTTCCAGGATTTAGTAGCAATGTTCACCAGACAGGACAGTCCAGAGTACTCTACTTGTCTACCTGTTCTCCATGTTAACTCCCCAGTGGTGAAACGAACCCCCTGTCCTACTACGGACTGTTACTGAATCCTTACACTCCTTCCAACGTGGTCTGAAAACCCACCTCTTCAGACAATATCTGGCCTAAACATCCTACTTGTTGAACTTGTTGTACACCTCTTTTGTAACATAATTATGTGTTTGTATTATGTATTAATAAGTATTATGCATCATTATCATGTAAATGTATGAGTATTAAAATGTATATTCATGTATTATGTTTATTACTTTATTAATTCTGTAATACTAATATTATAATTTTATATTTGTACATATTTTACTTGGCTATGTACCATTCTTCCTGGCTATGCTATTATGACAGATTTAATCAATAGATTTGCTTTAGTATTATTGATTGATGCACTTTTCGATTTGTGGATGACTGTATCCAATCCTTGTACGTCGCTTTGGATGAGAGTGTCTGCCAAATAAATGAATGTGAATTTTTTTTTTTTTTTAATAAATGTAAATGTAAATATTCTCTCCCCATCACGTCACAAAAGCTGTCATTACACACACTGACCACAGGAGGGAGACAGAGCCCATCTGTTGCTTTTGATACAAGTACATAATAACAGAGGAGACCCGAAGCTGCTGCAACACGCTGTGATACTGTGTGGTACATGTACTGTGTAATACATGGAAAAAAAATAGTATCAGCCTGAGATAGTATTCTCCAGGAAGAGGCAGATGGTCAAGCAGATAAGGGAGACATGTTACTGCGAACACCAGAATCCAAAGCTCCATGGCCATTCTGCTGGGATTGAGGGACATTCTGCAGAGACAGGCATCTTGTGAGAGCACCGTTCACAACCAGCCACAACTTATTATTTTAAGTTTGCTTGATTTAAGTTTGCTTCAAGACAGGAGAAAGCTCAAATTCACTTGTGCCCATCTCAAACAACTATACTGTCCTCTTTGTACCAGACACCATACTCTGCAACATCACCATGTAAATTACACTCACATAAATTACTTGTTTGCAACTAACCAAACCATTATTGACTTACCTAACAACAAGGCAAAACAAGCGCCTTTGGTTTTAATGGGAAGGTACCATTTCATGTAAAGGTACCCCTTAGATCTGCCACAACAAGGCCCAGGATAATGCAGTGCTTTAGCTGAGCTACTAGCAAAATGTATTTAGTGCAGAACTGGCTATATTGAAGGAATAAATTCCATTATTTAATTTGCCAACTTCCAACCTTTGAGGACTTCTCTTTGGAAAATATCCTTCTTGTTTGGAACACAGTCCTAATCTCATTCATCTGCTTTTAATATGCACTGATTTTCTGACTTCAGAATTATAGGCCAGACATGTCAAGCTTTAAGATATGATTCACATTTACATTTACACTGACGATGAGGCTGCTGTTAAATCCGACAATTGACAACATATTAACAACTGCTGCTGCTTCAAATGCGCAGCAAAAATCAAAACTACTTGTCAGTTAATTTACTTAAGTGTAGTGGCTAAAATGTTCCTTCTTATTTTCCAATGTTCCTTAGCCACTCTTGGAGCAACTGGTTGATTACACTGGTTTCTGACACGTGTGTCTAAACGAAATTTCCACGTTTGTCGGGGAAAAAATGATTTATTGGACAACCTCAAAATAGCTAAATGCTTTACTGAAAACACAAACAAACAAAAGATTATTAAATTCCAAATTTACAGGGTTTCCTGTCCTTTCAGTAAGCTCCTATACAGTTATGCATGCACGAACACACGCACACAAGTTCCCACGGTACACACGAGCACACGGTCAAAACTTTTGTGCGCTCAAACAATCAGTCATCTGAGGTCTGGGCAGCACACACCTTTATACTCTCTCTTCACCTGTAGGGGGCGTATGATTAATAGTAGAGAATAATCTAACATTAAACATAACCACATTTAAACTATAAAGTAAACACAAATATAATAATATATAATATGGCTCCTACACTTGCTGCTGCTGAAACTGAGTCGGAACTGTATAAATGAAGCCATTGTTCAGGAAACAAGGCAAGATTTTCCTCTTGGAGGATTTGAAGAAATGGCAGATGCCATGGACTACCTGGAGGATATTCGATTCCTGTTTCATGCAGAGCAGGATACAGTAAGTTCAACAGTATACATGTGCTTGGCCTTGTCAAACACAATAAACCAAATTACACTTTACACTGCACTTTCATTCATATGAAAGTATGTTTATCAATTAATTATAAACCACTTTTAAACTCAGTACAGCTTACCTCACAGCAAAAAATGGAATAACTTTGCTTTTTATTTTAGATGGCTGATGAGGCTGTAGAGGCCGACATGGAGGATTACCTGGAGGACATTCGATTCCTCTTTGATGCACAGCAGGATACAGTAAGTACTGTACTACACACCATGTGCTCTGTCTAGCCAAACACTTTAAAACAAGCTGAAAAGTTACACTGCACTTTCACTCATGCATGATACCACACTAAACAAATAAAATCCCCAAGGGAAAATGTTAATCGATAAATTACTGACCATTTTAAACTCTTTCCAGAATACATGACAGCAAAAAGTTGAATACCTTTGCTTTTTATTTTAGATGGACACTGATGATTACCTGGAGGATATTCGTTTCCTATTTGATGAGGAGAACACTGCAGAGCAGGATACCGTAAGTATTGTACTACACACCATGCGCTTTAGCTTTAGTGTGGCACTTTAACCACACCAAACAGACAGATTCTTATGGCTGCGATTTTGGAATTCTGTAGTTGGTGAGCAGAGCTAATACTGATGAAAAGCTACAGCAGAAATGTCTGTTTTTGAAGGAGTATTGGGAACCACAGGAATGTTTTCCAGAAAGGCAGTCCTTTATGTGTATATCTTGTACCATGTGTGATTGCAGGCTTCCCTGGATGACAATGAGACTTCAGCAGGCGACGCAAAGAGAGTCAAGGGGGTGAAGGTCTTCGTCCAGAGTGAGTCACTCATACTGCCTTCTAGTGAACAGTGTTCGAAGTGCACTGTAAACATTTGTAACCCATAAGTGTGCTTCAATACAAGGATCTCCAGAATACGGGTATTTAAAGGAATCCATTTGTGGTCTTTTGTAGAGCTCAAAAAGATGAAGAATGGCGTGAAGAAGTTCTGCACCCGCTTCGTGCAGACTGTGAGGCGCGGCTTCTGCTGCTGCGTCTCTGTGGAGGAGTAAGATGTGAAGATCCATGCACACTTTTCCGATGTTTCACAAGAGCCGCACTTTATGCAAACAGGTGAGACTTCCTAATCCTATCCATCTCTCAACCGGTTCTTTGTAGCAGTGTAAAAGGAAGGAGCTGAGCATGAAATAATGGGCATATGTCTTTTTTTAGATTCTCTCCTTCTGGATGTATGAGGTAGTAAGTAATTTAAGGAGACACCAAGGTATGTAACCCACGACATCGAGGTAATTCATGTTTGGGGACACCAAGATACATCACTCCTTGCGTCTCTGATAAGTACAGCCAGATTTCAATGGCATTTTCATCTTAATCTATTTTCTTGGATTTTCTCTCCATCTTTCCCCACCCTGAACATGGTCAAACTGTTTCCGCTGACTTGGGAGGATATGTTGCCTGGTGATCAGAGCACTTTAGATCAAGGACCTACTAACCTCTGTGTAGTTTCACTGCCCCCAAGCAC